>CM062816.1:431152923-431373912 GCA_031772625.1 Pinus tabuliformis
CATTTGGGACCTCTTAGGATGGGTGTAGTAGACATATTTTCTTGCAACACTTCAATGGCCTCTTCTTAACTATTGGTCCAACATAAATCTACATCTTTGGCCAGTAAACCAAACATAGGTGAAGGCACTTTACTAAAGTCTAGGATGAATCTCCTATAATACCTTGCTAGTCCCAAGAAGATCCTGAGATCCCTTTGCTTTTGAGGGGTATGGACTCTTTTGATGATACCAATTTTGTTTTGGTCCATGTATATCCCTTCCTTGGAGATGGAATGGCCAAGGAAAATCCCCTCATTCATCAAGAACTCACATTTCTCAGAGCTGAGAGAGAGATTCATTTCAATTCATTTTTTCAAAACCTTGCACAGATTGGAGAGAGATTCATGGAAGTCACATCCATAAGGAGTTAAATCATTCATGTATATTTCCACATAATCATGAACCAATTCAGATAAAAAAAAAAAAAAAAAACCTCAAAAATTCCCTCTGGAAATTAGCAGGGGAATTGCACAAACCAAAAGGAAGGGCTCTATAATCAAAGGTACCCTAAGGACATGTGGATGTAGTCTTCTCTTGGTCTTTGAGGCTAATATGGATTTGATTGTATCCACTAAATCCTATCCAGGAAGGAGAAGAATTTATTCCATGCAAGGCCATCTAGGACTTGGTCAATGGAGGGAAAGGAAAAATTGCCCTTCTTTGTGGCCTTGTTGACCTCTCTATAATCCACATAGACCCTCCACTTCCCATTTTGCTTGGGGAATAACACAAGAGGTGACACAGACTCACTATCTAAAATAGGGTATATGAACCCTGCATCCAATAGTTTTTCTTGTTCTTCTTTCACAATATCCTTAAGAGTTGGGTTCATCCTCCTCTGGGATTGGCGCACAGGCTTTCATCCCTCCTTGATGTAAATATCGTGGGTACAGAACGAGGGATGCAAACCTTTCATTTCCTTATAGTCCCAAGCAAAAGCATCCAGGTGTTTCCTTGGCACTTTGCACAATTGTTCTTCATGTTTGTTCGAGAGAGAAGGGCTATATTTAAGGTTTTGGATGGGCCAAACTCTACAATAATGACATGGTATAGACTTGAGTTAATAGGGCATAAGCCATCCCAAGGATTAGTCTCATATCCTTTCATCAACTCATTAATGGGTATGGGAGTGGGAGGTTGATTCTAAAGGATGTGGCCAATGAGATCATCTTCATCAGGTTTTCCCCTTCCTGTAATGATTCCAAAGTGCATATTGGGTAGGGGGTGTGTGATATAGTTAATATTCTTCCTCTTGTTATAGCCATAAGGGTAAGCCATGCTCAATGGAAGGCTGAGCAATAAGATACAATACCAATTGTTTAGACAAATGTCCATTCTTAATTTTCATGTTCCCAACCTTACAACTAATTTAAGAATCAGCAGTGGCTAACCATGGCCTTCCCAAGATGAGAGGATAGCCATTAAACTTGGTTTTGGGCTGGAGAAACAAGAAATTAGTAGGATACTCCCAAGATTCAACAACTCCCTCGGAGATATTGTGGATCTGTCTGCAAGTTGCAGCACTATGGTGGTATTTCTCAAATCTCCTTGGAGATTTAGCTTGAGCATAGTTTCCTTAGTCATCAAATTGGTGGCAGACCCAAGATCAATCAGTGTGTTAGGGACTATAAGGACATCAATGTGCACATCTACTACAGGGTTTCCAAGGTCTAGATATTTTGGAAATATCACCTCCCAAGCATCAAATCAGATAATTGCCTAACAACATTTATGGTGGGGGTGTATCTTTCTCTTCTCCCGGGATGTTTGAAACATTTCTCCTTGATGAGATTATTATAGATGGGAACATATTTAATATGTTGTATAAGGGATATTTAACACACAATTTCTTCAATTCTCCCAAAAGTTCGACCTCTTCTGAGGTGTACTAGCCAGGGTGGATCAACCTCTCAGGAAAAGGAGGTAGATTTACTTGAGCAAAACTAACTTCCTTCTCTCCTTCAAGCTCTTCAGGTGGAGGGGGTGGGTGGTTATCTGGAAGCACTCTCCTAGATCAAAGGTTGATCTCCTGGATTTCCATAGCATAAGCAAGGTAAGATGTATCTCCACTATAGACCTGTGGGCTTTCTTGTTAATCGGGTTTGAATTTGGTTGAGTAGGCATTTGAGGTTTCTTAGGTGGAGTAGGATGAGTAAGATTTGACTGAGGTTTGGGTGCAAGTAGTAAAGCAGGAGGTTGGTTAACTTGAGGCATCCACCCTTGTGATGGGTTGACCCATTGAGAATATTGTGGTGGATATGGCTAAAAAGGATGGTTGACATGTGTTCAGTCAATTTAATGTCTTAAGTTTCTAACATAAATTATCGACCAGGGTTGGTAAATTGATCAAGTGTGGTGCACAATATGTGCTTAGTTAACCTTGTTTCTTACTTTTTTGAGTATGTTTTTGTATTGTTTTGAGGGTTTTTTTCTTTTATGCCTAATGATTTTAATGGATGTTAAGTGTCAATGAACAACTAAGTCTAATAGATGTTTAATACAAAAACTAATTTCTAAGAAGGAAGAAAATGAAATGTACTTCAATTAACTTAATTTGCATAAAATTAAATCAAAAACTTGAATGGTTAGTATAATCTAGGCCGGCATTGTGTCTATGAAAAGTAGAGTATTATTCTAGATACAATTGTATTCATTGATAATATGAAAATGAAATCACTTCCTATCCTATCCTTAAAAACTCTTGATCAAAAATAAAACTAATCCTATTTTATGAAATGAAAGCAAGCAATATAAAAACAACTATTATCTACTTCATGCTCAAATACTATTGTGAACATTCAATATAGGAATATGTTGAAATCATCTTCTTGAAATGACTTGAGAAATTGAGTATACATTAGATGTGATATAAGAAAGCATCATAAAAGCATGGAAAGGAAAACTTGCAGCTCTATGTGATCTAATGCCTCTTAGGCAACCGAAATTAGAAGAACTACCTTCTTGGACTTGCTAATCATTAGATTACACAATAGATGAAAGGTTAATCTAAAAATCATGACAAAAGCATAAGGAAAGAAACTAAATCATTGTTTATTCTTAATGCCTCAAGCAACCAATATTGGAAAATAGCTGAATGCTACCTTCTTGAGAAGCTCTTTGGAAAACATAGGGTTAAACAATGAATGTAAATTTGAATCTAAGAAAGCATTGTAAAGACGTGTGAAAGAAAACTAAGTCACTGTATGATCTAATGCTTCAAGCAATCCAATTTTAGAAAATAGATAAAACACTACTTTCTTGAGATGCTCTTAGGAAACATAAAATTACACAGTGAGGTAAATCTACATTTGAAAAATAAAATAACATTTGCAATGGAAAGCTAAACTATTTGCATGAATCAAAGGAAAACAAACTAATTAATCTTACAAATTTACAAAGGCATGCACATGGTTAATGGGGACCCTTCCATTTTCCAATAGCATTCCAACTCGCAAAACTCACATTCTAAAATTCAATAATATAAAAGAACCTTCT
Organism: Pinus tabuliformis; assembly: GCA_031772625.1. Classification (NCBI taxonomy): domain Eukaryota; kingdom Viridiplantae; phylum Streptophyta; class Pinopsida; order Pinales; family Pinaceae; genus Pinus; species Pinus tabuliformis. The sequence continues at coordinate 431,156,458 of CM062816.1, forward strand.
TTATTGATAAACTCACAACTTTACACAATGGAAATCTACACTCCTAATCTCATTACATCAATAGCTCTTCACTTTACATCTCATTCCATCTCAAGCCTTGTTACAAAACATTCTATAATTCTTTCTCTTCTTTTCCTCCTTTTACCCCCCTTGATAGGAGAAAACTTCCCCTATTTATACAAAAAGATGAGAAGCTATCTCATTAATGAGAGTCCATGAATCTCTCCCTATATCTCTAGAGTTACAATCAAAATAAGAAATGATAAGACATATGTCTTTTTAGAGTTTCAATACAAATAAGAAATGAGACACATATCCTTATGATCCCATGATCTTCTCCACTCAAATTCGAATTTGGTTTTGGGAGGCCACATAAAGGTCTTTTAGAAGCTTCCTTTTGACCTACACATGTCAACAATCTCATCCCACTTGTTAGGTATAAGAATATGCACATTATTTTCTAATTTTTAACCATAAATTCATTTAAAAATGCTAAGAATTAATAAAGTTTGGAAAAACATAAATGTGACCCAATAATGATAATGGTAAGGTAAATGTAATGAAATAGAGGTGGAGTGAAGGTGACAATATTGAAATATAAGTGAAAATGTAATGGAAGTGAATGACAATTTCAAGGCCCAACAACATGTTGAGGAGGATATGGAGGATAAGGACAAGAAGGGGGTGTGGACCAGGATGGGTGAGTGGAAGAGTACCAAGGTTGCAAGGGTGTATTCTAATTTGGATTATAATAAGAGTAGTGTGAACCTTGCATGACTTGTTGATATGGCCTAGGTCCTTGAGGTCTTCTTTGATTGATGAAACAAAGTTGCTCTGACCCCCCTTCTGCTCCTTGATATACAGCTTTTAGTCCTATAAAATAAGGGCACTTGTCTTTTGCATGATTTTCTTCACAGACTAGGCAAACCTCTATGAAATTTAAGCGGAACTCGTTCCTAGGATGTCTTTTGGTGCATCTTGGGCAGAAAATAGCTATCGCCCTTTATGCTTCCTCTTGCTTTCTTTTGATTTGCATGGTATCCATTTGCAGTGTAAAGGTATGCAGCATTTCACTCTTGATATCCTCAACCATGTTGCTTATCTCATTCTTAATGGAAGTTGTGGAGGGAGAGGAACTGACCAAGCCTTGACTAGCGCTACCCTTCTTTCTAACGGACCTAGATTGATTCTTGAACACAGTTTTAATGCCATCATAGAATAACTGATAGATATCTCCCCAAAACAACACGTTGAGGGTCTCCAACATGTCTTCTCGAATCCCTCGGAGAAGAACTAGTTTGAGTGATTTAGGATCAAGGGTGCAGTTAGCCCTCCTATAACTGAGTTAAAATCTCTACTCATGGTCTTCTAGGGATTCATCAAGTCCAAGGGTCATCCTAAATATTTCTTCCTTAGTGTCTTTGGACCTACAATAGTCCTTGTACGTTTTATTGAAGGCTTGTTGCATTTGGGCTCAGTTAGTGATGCTACCCCTAGTTAGACCCATAAACCAGCGCAAGGTTGAATCCTTAAGGGTAGAGGGGAATAACTTTAGCTTCTTTTCATCAAAGACAGAGTCATAGGTCCTATAGACAACAACAAATTCAAACATGAAGGTATCAGTATCCTCATAGGTTAATCCATGGATGTGTGGAAGGGAAGTAGGACTTATATTCTTCATTCTAGCCTCTCCATTGGTCTCTATGATAGGGAAAACTCCATTGTCCCTATTTTCATCCATAGTTTGGGTAGGTGAAGTGGGTTCTTCTTCTTCCCCAATAGGTTCTCCAAAAATTTCAGGTTCCTCACCTAGACAGTCTTCTAATTGTCCGGTAGTCAGAGAGGTAAGCTAACAGTCACCGAAGAAGAGTGAAGGTTGACTACTTGAGGGTGTGGAGATTTTTGGTAAGAATTTTCCTTGAGTATCTTTACTCCTACGAGGCATGAAATTTTTTTTTTCTCTTTTTCCTTTATGTTCCTTTTTCAAAAATTATATGAAAAACAAAAAACAATGCTTAAGCACAAACAACATCTACTTAGACACCTCCTCGTCAACGGTGCCAAAACGTGGTGAGCCCTAGTGTTGCACTAAAAATGTTGCAACTCACAAGGAAAACTTAACTAAAATTATTAACCTGTGGTTCATACATCAGATCAAAAAGTGCTCAAAGACCCTTCCTTCTACTGAATTAGAATGAAATCTTGATGAAAGTAAAAATTGGACATTTCTTCTAAGTATGAAAATATAAATGCCATTGACTCAACTTGTAAAACCCTAATTACTTAATTCATGAAAATATAAAGGCTAACCTTCTTACATAAATGAATCTATGTTATCTTGCAGAATTCATCAAATTACCTCATCTACTTGCAGAGAAGAAACTAATATATCTTGCATAATTCATCAAACTACCAATCATAATCACAAGTACCATATACCTAGTTCATACTTTCTCATAAATAAATAACCTACTTGCATGGTAAAGAAACTAACTCTACTTTGTTTTAGCAGTGAGGACAAGGAAGGTTTGGAGTGGCCAAGGAGATTTTCCTATTCATATTATAATAGTTGGAGGTCATTATGCATCTATTCTAAGTCAAATTTGCAGTGTGGGACAAAAATGATGAAGAAGAAGGCTATTACAGGTCTGCTACATGCTATTGCTACAGGAGGGCATCCGAGTGGTTTTTGAAGGTGAAAATGTTGGCTTGATGGTAGGGAGAGGTGAATAGTAGTTGAAGAAAATTAAAGGAGGTGGGTTTGAGATCCTAGCCAAGCTCATGACCTCTCATAGGTCTGTCTTGCACTAAGATGAGTGCTCTCGGTGACCTAGACAGAATAGCTTATAAAACATGGTTTTTGGGACAGAGCTTAGAGGTGGAAGGAGAAGGTTAAAGAGCTCAAAATGGAAGCGATGAAGGTGGTTTTCCCTGCAAATCAATCATACTTACAATCAATCACATGCATGCATCCATTTATCATTTACAAAATGAAATATATTACGATGGAAAAGGTGAGTTGAATTTAATGACATCTAATTCATGCAAACCATTGATCTAATCAGTGAACTAACTCCTAAACTACATAAAGAAAATGTAAAATAGGACAGCCAACATTAATCTATTTCTAATAAATCATAAACACAATCTTTTTGGGTTGTGGTTGTGAGACCTTCCACTCATTCTCCCACAAGAGAAGTGATGTTGAGGCTGCAACCACGGGATTTTACAGGTTAACTTCTATTGAAATGCAAGAAACTATTAACTGCTTGAAATCAAGAAGAAACATAGGGACAAGAAGAGGGGCCAAAGCCTTTGGGTTGGGTGCAAACCCAAGGGTCTCATCCCTCTAAAACTAACTCAGATGCAGTTTAAAATCTAACTTCTCATTATTGAAAAGTGTAGGTCTAATACACCACATAAAAATTGAAAATAAAAATGTCAATTCTTGGAGCTCAATATCTACCCCTAGTTGAAAAAAAACTTTGAATCCTAATGAGCTCTTCCTCTAGTTTATTTATATAAAATTGGAACTAAAGCATCTCCCTTGAAAATATGAATGTTTCCCTCCTTGATCTCAAAAACAGTGCATCTTGTCCTCCCTAATCTTCACTTGTACTAGGAGTCACTCGACTTCTAATGAACGTGAAGTGGTGACAGAGGATATGGTAATCCCAAACCGAGTTTAGGGAGTTAAGGAGGTGGGAAAAGCCCCTAGATTCTCTCCTAGTTGTCTCCATTGTGCCCCTGCATAGTAATAGCCTAAAAAATGCTTCATCTCCCTGCAATTAGACCACATTAAGCCACATACTATGACAAACACCTTTTACTCCTCTTACTAAGCATAATAGAACAAGAAATGTGAATTAATGCAAGAGAACAATAGTTTTAAGGTTATAGGATGGCATATTAATCTTCAAAATGTGCCTATTGATGAGACTCATCATAACTAATGGTCCTTACAAATTAGGGAGCATTGAGTTACAGGATGGTCCACTAAAATAAAAACTAGGCCACAAAGATATAAAGATTTAATATTTGTGGGTAAATGATATCATGATAATTGTAATAGCTTCTAGCTAGATATGTTGTATATGAGTCCTCTTGGAAGAGGCCCAAAATTCCTCATAGAAGAGATGTTTTCAAAGGAATAGGTAGGACACTTCCAAGAGGGATTGTGCATTGGACCTTGTGTGGTCATTGGAATTCTTGAGTTGCTTATCCAGTGGAATTCCAAAGTAGACCTGGTATGGTCTCTATCAAAGAACTATCTAGATGTGAAAATAGCTCACTCTAATTATGGAAACTAGTTCCCATTTGTTCGAAGGAGCATTCTTTTGCCAATGTGCTTCTCATAGAATAATATGTTAACTAATCAGATAATGGATGTGTTAAATGTGAATTTTATATGTGTTTGTGCAAATAATTCTATGTACATCTTGACAAGAGAGGAGCCTAGTGCTAAAAAAGGAACTATTGGAAATGCAAGTTCCTTTATTGTATTACCAATCCTGTGAATATCTTTAGAAGGAGACTAAGACATTATGTAATTGGTGTAGTTATTGATCATTTCGATGATTGGATATCTAGCTGCTCTCTAAGTAATTTCAGAGGTATTGTGTGTGTACGTTTTAACCTCGTACAGGAATTACCTGCATACGAATTCTAAAACATGGAAAATAAACAATGCGAGAGCATAACACATATACACAAAGATTTTCCCCTGGATCCCAAAACTGGGACTACTAGCTTGATTTTTCATTATGTTCCTTTCAATGTTATAATACATATTTGTACATGCCGAAGGATCAAATACCATGGACCAAAAAACCATCGCGTCCAAAACCATGTGCGAACATCATGCACAAAACCATAGGTGGGTCCACCCAACCTAACATAGGGTCCAACATCAAAATTTTTTGGGGCGCTGCCCTGGACCCCATAGAGTGGGGTTACGGGTACTCCTCAAACCCCTTGTGACCTCCCCCTTTCTAACCCCCCGGGTAACTACGTGGGCTAGTCGTGGAAAGAATATAACACAACCCAACAGTGTGGATGTATTTAGTGAGAGGCTAAGATAGTATGCACTTGATGAATTTATTAATCATTTTGATGGTTAGAGAGTTGGATGCTCTCTCAGTACTCATGGAAGTACTATGATTAAAATATCACTTGACATTGTATAAATAAGTGATAGTTATAATTATTTCATTTATTGAAAATTGTGTGACTAATGTGATTATCTTGGATTTTTAATCATCTATTACAAGGTGTTTGTTTTTGGGTTGTCAAACCATTGGAGTGCTTGCGTAAAAGTGACCATGACTTCCAAGTGTAATTGGTAAGTAACGGAAAGTTGGTATAGAGATTTTGTTTTGTTTCTATGAATTTGAATAATGGCCAAGTGATGGAAAGTAGAAATTTCTTATCTTTGCAGTTGTAGATTCTTATGACTATTGATAAAACATTATTGTCTTGCTTATTGGTATTTCTTAGAGAAAAAATCCTTCATCTTGGAGGGGAAGGATCCTTTTTGGGTTTTTTAGATTATCATATCATGAGTAAACTTTAATGAAAAACACCGAGAACGACTTACTTCAAAGGGAAGAGTATGTAATATCCCATAACTCCTTAGCATTGATAAAAAGGTAAAAATATTTATTGTAATTTACCTCAATTGTTACGAATTAAGAATTCATTGCAAAAACTAATTTTAGTATTCGAGAAACTGAATAACTTGAGAAGTAGTAAAAAAACAAAGGGGAGAATAAGAAGGATGTGACTCTCTTAAAATGGGGAATCCGCTGGTGTTAAAAATTTAATAATGTTTATTTTAACTTACTTAAAATGGTTACACTCAAAAAGTAGATTTGAAAATATTTAAAAAGAGAGATCCATTCGGATCTCGTCAAGAGGAGGCCATGTGTTTTAGGGGGGAGGAGAGATATCTTGCCAGAGACGTGTCGGTGACCAGAGAGGAAAAATTCCTATCATCTTTGAAAAACAAACTCCCATCATCATTTTATTCATTATTTTAATAGCCCACGAGGGCTACAAATAGGATTTTTTCATATATGGGATTAAAATATACTAAGTGGAAACGTCATGTTATATATAATAAAGATAAGTATTACTTATTGATTCTATTTAAGAGGTATATGCTTTTATTTTGCTAAATTTACTTGAAAGAAAAAAAATGTGTTCATGTGCACCAGAATAATTGCATTTATGTTAGTGCCCTTGTGAACAAAAAAATATAGCGTATTGGCATACACAAAAACAATAGTTGTTGCATTAGTTTTCTTTTGAATAATAATATGCAATTATTCTACTAATTCTCTCGAAAAGAATGCATATGAACCTTTCATGTTATGTTCTCCAAAATATATTTTGAGAATCATTTGCATAAAAGGACAAGTAACAAGGTTTCTTGAAAATAACATGTGTTTTTTTTATAATTTCTTGAAAAATGAATATGTGCTTGAACGCACTGTGATGATAGTTGTTTTTCTAAGTTTTTTTTGTGAAAAAAATATGTATTGCATTCATGATAAGAATAGTTATTAAGCTAGAGCTATTGAAAGAATATATGACTTTTTATTATTTATTGAAAAGAATTTATTGGAAATGAAAATATATGTTTGTCAGTTGTTGAAAATGAATATGGGTGAGATGAACAAAATTTCAACTATTATGTTTGAAAAAAAAATTTAAATGAAATAAATTAATTGCATGCATGTTAGGTTCATATAATACTAGTGATTCCCCCATTGTTATTGTCATTGTAACCATTATTGCTATTGTTGTGTCCCTATTGTCCCCATATTGTTATTATTGTGCCCCATAGAAGCCCACTATTGTTATTTTTGTGCCCTTATATTATTATTGTTAGGTCGGTTTTGGTTATATTGTGATCCCTTAGACTCCTATATATAGAAAGGAGGTTTTGTCATTTATATCATCCAAGAATTGTACATTTGTGTAAATTAAAGGAGGTTGCCCCCTCGAAGAGGCTGGTTTCTAAGTCGTTGATCTATCTTTTCTATCTATTTGTCAGCTAGTTTCATAACAATGCACAAAAAAATAACTATTAAGTTTGATATTTCTGGAAAAGAAATAGGTTATCCGGATTCACAAAAATATGACTATTATGTTGATATTTCTTGAAAAGAAATTAAATTATTTGATTTAAAGAGAATATGTGCTTATGTAATACATAGGAATAATATCTAGTATATTTGATTTACTAGAAATGAATATGTGATTTTACATGCATGGGAATCTTGAGTCGTACAAAAATAGATATGTAACCTTTTTGAGGAAGAGTTCACATAAAACCTTTGCATAAAAAAAATTGGTTCTGTCTTTTGAGAAGGATTTGTTATTCATGCTATTTCTTGAGGAAATATTACAAATTTTCCTGAAGTGTGAAATGATAGGAAAATATTTTGTATTGCATGCATAATAGCTAACGAGTTAGCTAACTTTTGGAAAAAGAATAATTAGTGTGCTAGATTCCATGGAATATGTGTGTGTGTGTGTAAATATTTGTTGTGTCAGAACTCTTAAAAAAAAGAGAAGATAAAAACATGACTTTGCATGCATTATTGAATTGGATTCTTGGAAAGGAAAAAAGGTAATTGTGCTTTATTGCATTAAGATTCCATTTGGAAGATTAAACATATGCACTTCCATGCATGGAAAAGTATATTTTTGGTATTAGATTTCTGGAGAAAAGAGAAGTGTGATCACATGATATTGATTGTGTTAGCCTTCTTTTGGGAAAAATAATATGCATTTTCACACATAAATGGATTAGCTATGGTATTAGCTTTCTTTTGGGAGAATATTATCTATATTTATTGAGCTTGATATTTTGGGTAGTATGTTAGCATCAAGTCCTTGGCATTTTCTTTTTAGTGAGGGGACTGCTAGAAGGTTGGGTCACCTCATCATCAATTTGAGTAAGAAAAGAATTGAATTGCAAAAGGAAAAAAATAGGGAAGTTGGGAGAATTGAATTGCAAAAGGAAAAGGGTCACCTTATCATCAATTTGAGTAAGAAAAAAATTGAATTGCAAAAGGAAAAAAAAATAAGGAAGTTGGGAGAATTGAATTGCAAAAGGAAGAAAAAAAGGGAATTTGGTATTCCCATAGACTATTTTTAGTGAGGGGACTGCTAGAAGGTTGGGTCACCTCATCATCAATTTGAGTAAGAAAAGAATTGAATTGCAAAAGGAAAAAAATAAGGAAGTTGGGAGAATTGAATTGCAAAAGGAAAAGGGTCACCTCATCATTAATTTGAGTAAGAAAAGAATTGAATTGCAAAAGGAAAAAATAAGGAAGTTGGGAGAATTGAATTGCAAAAGGAAAAAAAAAAAGGAAGTTGATAGTCCCATAGACTATTTTTAGTGTTGTGGACATTAAAATATCATTCATTCATTCATATACAATTATAAAAATTAATAAAGAATAAAGAAAGGACCACAAATTAATTTTGAAGACTTCTTATTTCAACTTAAGGTGAATGAGGATGTGTTGACTTTTTTTATTTTTTAAATTGAGGGCTTAGATTTATTCTCAAGGGAGTATGCTCAACATATTCTTAGGCTTAATGTTGTAGTGTATTAAAGAGTTTGTCACGTTGCATTGACTTTTAATAAATTTAAAAAATTAGATTCATGCCACTTGGCTCCCCACCCACCAATTTCCTAGGGATTTGAGATTATTCCAATTCTAATAAGTTCCTCCATGATAAGTTCCTCATTATTATTTATAACATTCATTTATATATAAGAAAATTTTATTTAGCAAAATGGTCCATTACTTTTAATAAATTTAAAAAATTATATTCGTGCCATGTGGCTCCCCATCCACCAATTTCCTAGCGATTTGAAATTATTATAATTCTAATAAGTTTCTCCATGATAACTTCCTCATTATTATTTATAGCATTCATTTATAATTCCTTTTTTTCTTAAGTTAAAGTTGACCCATAACCCTTTTATACATGGTTAATTAAGTAAAAGTGTGCATTAGTAAGGAATTATTCATGTTACAATAGTTTTTTTTTGTTATATTTATGAAGTGTGGTTATACTAGTTTATATATAAGAAAATATATAAAATAATAAATAATAAAAATAAAAAGGCAAAAAAAATAAAATCGCTTAATCAAGAATAATAAACTATAGTAAGTAAAAAGTAGTATATAAATGAATTAATAAATTTATATATTTATATATATGAAAAATTATAATATTAGAAATGAAAGTAAAAATTAACAAAATATAAATGAAAAGAACCAAAAATAAAATAAAGAATAAAATAAAAAATGATAAGTATAGAGTATTATATACATATTATTAATAAGAAAAATAAAAATAAAGAAATATACATAAGAGAAAAAATTATATACATAATATTAATAATAAAAATAAAAATAAAAAACATATATGAGAAAAAAAATTATATATATAGATACATATAGAATAGAAAAAATAAAAATAAAAAAATAAACAAAAAACAAATTAAATAATATAAAAAATATTAATTATGTATATTAATAATAAATATATAAAAAAAAAAAAAAAACAACTACTATTATCGATTATTAATATTGATCCCCTTATAGTATGCATAATAACAATAAATCATTTAAATTAAGAATTATATTCGTAATTTAAATGTCTTAGCCTATTATATTAAGAGATTAATGTTAATAAATGATAATAATCCTTTCTTTTTGTTCTTTTATATATATATATATATATAATATTTTTTGTATTATTTAATTTGCATAATAACAATAAATCATTTAAATTAAGAATTATATTCGTAATTTAAATGTCTTAGCATATTATATTAGGAGATTAGTATTAATAAATGATAATAACCTTTTCTTTTTGTTCTTATCTATATATAATTAATATTTTTTGTATTATTTAATTTATTTTGTCGTTTTATTATTATTATTATTATTTTATATATATATATATATATATATATTTTAATTTTAATATTTGGTATTTGTTATGTTTTATTTTATTCTTGGGTTCTTTTTATTGTTTTTCATTAATTTTTACTTTTCTACTCTTGCTTCTAATATTGTATTTCTTTAAATATAAAATTATTATCAATTATTAATATTAAATTTTATATCAAATTATTATCAAATATTAATACTAATTTTCTTATATAGTATGCACTAATATCAATAACCCATTTAAATCAAATTAGTAATATAGATGAGTTTAAATGACTGATTATTGTTCAGGCTTATTATATATGGAGATTAATATTAATAATGGATAATAGTTCTTTTATTTGTATTATTAATATACATGTGTATAATATTTAGTATTTATTATTTATTATTTTATTTTTGATTTTTTTATTTATTTTTTGAGTGGTTTTTAGTTAGATTTTTTGGAAATTTTTTAGGTGGGTGTTTTCTCGTCTAATTTTTCTAAAAATTGATAAAAATTCATTGAAATTATAAATTTGATGGTAATCAAAGTGCCTTAGGGATTTTTCAGAGTGCTGAATCCATATATACAATAAAAAAACCAGTGTAAATAACACAAATCAAAATTTCACCTCAATTTTTTCAACTAAATTCACCAAAAAAAATCCGAAAAATACCACTAAAAATAACTCTTTATCCTTTGTTATATATATATATATAATAAAAACAACTCCTGTGACTTTGTATCCAGCTATGGAAGAGTTAACATAATCGAAGCGTAGGGTTTATTGGTTGTGTAGTAATGCACACGTTGTACAAAGCACATAACCGTAACCTCTTATGGAAAACGATAGGAGGCCACAAATGCAGATGCACGTCTATACGGCTTATGACAGTGATCAAGGCCATTAAAGAAACCCGAACCGTGAAGCATTTTCCCGTTGGATTCGAACAGAATGGAAACGTAAAGTTATATACAATAAAGATAAGTAACTTGTTGATATTATTTAAGAGGGATATGCATATATTTTGAAAGTTACTTGAAAAAAATATACGTGTTCCAATAATTGCATTTGTGTTAGTGTCCTTGTGAACAAAAATAGAGTGTGTGGGCGTGGGCATACACAGAAATTTGTTGCATTAGTCTTCTTTTGGATAACAATATGTAATTATTCTACTAATTCTCTCGGAAAGAATGCTTGAAAATATTTTTTTTTGAAAATATATATTTTTTAAATATATTTTGAAAATCATGCGGATAAAAAGGACAAGTAACAAGATTTCTTGAAAAGAACGTGTGATTTTTTGAGTTTCTTAAAAAAAAAATATTCTTGAAAAGGGAATATGTGTAATAATATTATTTTGCTAAGATTTTTGTGAAAGGTTTTTTTTTAAGAGTTTTTTTTGAAAAAGAATATGTTTCATAATATTATTTTGCTAAGTTTCTGGTGAAAGAAATATGTATTGCATTTATGATAAGAATAAATATATATATATATATATATATATTTTTTAAAGAATATATGATTTTTTAATAGTTATTGAAAATAATTTATTGGAAATGAATATATGTGTTTGCTAGTTGTTGAAAATGAATATGTTGAAATGAACAACTTAGAACTATTATGTTTGATATTTTTTTTAAAGATATAAATTAATTGTATACACAAAATATTTTTATTAAGTTTGATATTTCGTGAAAAGAAATAAGTGTTCTTCGCATGCACGGAAATTGGACTATTATGTTGATATTTATTGAAAATAAATTAAGTTATTTGCATGCACAAAAATATGACTATTATGTTGATATTTATTAAAAATAAATTAAGTTATTTATTTAAAAGATTACTGGGGATATTTTCATGATGCATATGCATTAAAATTTTAAAGAAGAACATTGGACTCTTAAAGATAATATGTGTGCATAGGAATAATATCTACCATATTTGATCTCCTGGAAATAAATATGTGATTTTACATGCATGGGAAGCTTGAGTCACATAGAAAGAGATATGTAACTTTCTTTTTAGAAATATTTCGCATAAAACCTTTGTATAAAGGACAATTGGTTGTGTTATTTGAGAAGGATTTGTTATACATATATTTCCTTACATGCATGGGAAGCTTGAGTCATACAAAAAGAGATATGTAACTTTTTTTAGGAATATTTCACATAAAACCTTTGCATAAAGGACAATTGGTTGTGTTATTTGAGAAAGATTTGTTATTCATATATTTCTTGAGGAAATATTGCAAATTTATCTGATGTGTGAAATGATAGGAAAAGATTTTGTATTGCATGCATAATAGCTAGCGAGTTAGCTATCTTTTGGAAAAAGAATAATTAGTGTGTTAGATTCCTTGGAAAAAAAAAAAAATATATATATATATATATATATATATATATATATATATATATATATATATATATATATATTTGTATGCAAGGAAGAATTTGTTTCATTAGTACTCTTAAAAAGAAGAGAAGAGAAAAACATGTCATTGCATGCATTATTGAATTAGATCCTTGGAAAGGAAAATTGGTAATCACATGCTTTATTACATTAAGATTCCCTTTGGAAGATTCTTTAGAGAAATATATGTACTTGCATGCATGGAAAATTCATGGGGGCTTCACTCAATAAACCTCTAATATATCATGTGCGTTCGTGGCATATTAAACAATACCCTTAATTTAACTACATATTGAAAAATACCTCTAAAACTCACATTATTTAACCCCCTTCCAATACGAGCCCAATGCACCTTCCCAATATAAAAAACCTCTAATTTTACTAGATATTGGAGGTATCCATTTTTTCATTAACAATTTTTATACCCCTTTATATTTTTTCATTAACTTTGAGCTCCATTTTTTATACCTTCCAATATAAAAACCCTTCAACCCCTATATATCCCCCAATATATTTTGTCATTTTTTCCTCAATATATATCCCCCAATATGAACCCACGTGGTATGGTATTGGTTCCCTAGTGAAGCCCCTGTGGGAAAAGTATAATTTTGGTATTAGATTTTTGGAGAAAAGAAAGGTGTGATCGCATAATATTGATTGTGTTGGCCTTCTTTTGGGAAAAATAATATGGTATTAGATTTCTTTTTCGAGAAGATTATCTATAGTTATTTGGCTAGATCTTTTGGGAAGATGAAAATCTCTCTTTGCATGCATCAAAGAATGGATGTATGCACTTGATCCCTTTGGAAAAAAAAACATAATAGTAGGCACAAAGAAAACTACTTGTAGGGCTAGTTCTCTTATATTGTTATGCATTTGCATGCACAGTAACATTATCTAGTATGTTAGCTTTCCTTTCAAAAGAATATGAATGTGCATGTAAGATTATGTTAGCATTTTGTTGGAAAGATGACTCTTGATAGTGTTATTCTTGTTACTAATACATGTGCAATGATGTTAAAAAAGGCATTCCATGAAAATTTGTTTATGTTTTATGTATGCACATGAATAGATGTTAAAAGTGTCACTAATAAAGATTGATTATTGGTTGATTAATATATTATCTAATCATGATATCAAAGTGTTTGACGACAACGATGGCAGGAAAGGATGGTGACTTTTGCAAATAATAGATTATGTTTAGCATTGTGGCAGGTAAAGAACTTGGTGGGCCCTGGTATTGCTCCAAGAATTTTGTAACTCCCAAGGGCTCCTCAACTCAAATTATCAACCCAATATTCGTACAAACTTCGAGGTGATAGTGCTATATTCACATCAGATAGGATTCCACTCATGCCACCCTAAATTATGACATCATATCAAAAAGGCTCAAAGACTCTTCCTTCTATTAAATTAGAATGAAATCTTGATGAAAGGAAAAATTGTAAATTTCTTCAAAATATGAAAATAGAAATGCCACTAACTAACCTTGTAAAACCCTAATTACTCAATTCATGAAAATAAAAAGGCTAACCTACTTACATAAATGAAGCTATGTTATCTTGCAGAATTCATCAAATTACCTCATCTACTTGCATAAATTAAACTAATATATCTTGCATAATTCATCAAACTACCAATCAGAGTCAAAGGTACCATCTACCTAGTTCATACTTTCTCATAAATCAATAACCTACTTGCATGATAAAGAAACTAACTCTACTATGTTTTTGCAGTGAAGACAAGGAAGGTTTGGAGTGGCCTAGGAGCTTTTTTTGATCATATTATCACATATAGAGGTCATTATGCGTTTATGCTAAGTCGAAGTTTTCGTGTGGGTTGAAACTAATGAATAATAAGGCTAATATAAGTTTGCTACAGACGATTGCTATAGGAGGCATGTAATGTTACAAGCATGCCTATAATGTTACAGGAGGGCATCCGAGTGGTTTTTGAGGTGAAAATGTTGGCTTGAGGGTAGGGAGAGGTGAATAGAACTCAAAGAAAATGAAACGAGGTGGGTTTGATCCCCTAGCCAAGCTAAGGACCTCTCGGAGGCTTGTCTTGCACTAGGATGAGTGCTCTCGATGACCTAGATAAAATAACTCATAAAACAAGGTTTTTGGGACAGAGCTTGGAGGTGGAAGGAGAAGGTGAAATAGCTTAGGATGGAAGTGATGAAGGTGCCCTTCCCTAAAAATAAATCAGCCCTGTAATCAATCACATGCATGCACCCATTTATCATTTACAAAATTAAATAACTTATGATGGAAAAGATGAGTTTAATTTAAATGACATCCAATTCATGCAAACCACTAATCTAATCAGTGAACTAACTTCTAAACTACAGAAAGAAAATGTAAAACGGGACAACCAACACTAATCTATTTCCAAGAAATCATAAACACAATCTTTTTGGGCTACGGTTGTGAGACCTTCCACTCATTCTCCCGCAAGAGAGGTGATGTAGAGGCTACAACCACAATATTCTAGAGGTTAACTTCTACTTAAATGCAAGAATCTATGAACTTCTTGGAATCAAGAAGCAACATAAGTACAAGAAGAGGAACCAAAGCCTTTGGGTTGGTCCCAAACCCAATGGTCTCAGCCCTCTAAAACTAACTCAGATGCAGCTAAAATACAACTTCTCATTATCAAAAAGTGCAGGTCTAATACATCACATAAAAATTGAAAATAGTAATGTAAATTCTTAGAGCTCAATAGCTACCCCTAGCTAAACAAAAACTTTGAATCCTAATGAGCTCTTCCTCTAGTTTATTTATTCAAAAGGGCAGTTGAAGTAGCTCCCTTGAAAATAGGAATGGTTCCCTCCTTGATCTCGAAAATGGTGGATCTTGTCCTCCCTTATCTTCACTTGGAATAGGAGTCACTCAGCTGCCAAGGAACTTGAAGTGGTGAGAAAGGATATGGTGATCCCAAGCTAAGTTTAGGGAGTTAAGGAGGTGGGAAAACTCCCTATATTCTCTCCTAGTTTTCTCCATTGAGCCCCTGCATAGTAAAATCCTAAAAAATGCTTCATTTCCCTGCAATTAGACCACATTAAGCCACATACGATGAAAAACACCTTTTACTCCTCTTACTAAGCATAATATAACAAGAAATGTGAATTAATGCAAGAGAAGAATAATTTTAAGGTTGGAGGATATCATATTAATCTTTAAAATGTACCTATTGATGGGACTCAACATCACCCCCCTACTAAAATTGTTGCTCGTCCTCTAAGAAATTCATTCATCCATGTGCAACTCCTTCATGGCCCTAGTCACCTCCCTGACATCCGAAGGCTCCTCAAATGGTTTTCCCTCTTGGGGGTAAAATCCTACATTCTTCTCTATTTTTGTCCATTCCTTCTGCTCTCCTGCTTCATCTCTTCCTTCTTGTAAGCCTAGAATCAAGGGTGGATTGAGCTTGAGCCCTATCCACATGAATTTCATCCTCTGCATGATCCTCTTGTATAATGGTGTTTTCACCAAGGCATTCCTTATCCTTTGAGGAGAGTGATATTCTCTTCTCTGTAGACTGTGGGGTAAGGCATGCCATCTTCACTAGCAAAGTTACATGCTTTTTATTCCCAATAACGTGAATGTGTCTTAAAAGTGTAGAATGGCTTGATCCTGGGTAGCAAGGTATTTAGGTGCATTGGAGATGAGGCCATGATTGCTAATGACAACCCTTGGGGTCACTAACTCTGCCCTGATATACAATGGTTCCTTTTCTTCCTTTATCATTACCCTTTTCACTTCCTCGACGCTTGTCTCCTCATGAGACATCGAGGATGCTAAGCCATCATCTACATATCTCCCAATCTTGCATTGGGGTCCCAAAAATTCATATTTGTCAAAGTGAGGTTGTGCATGTAAAACACAACCAATTTTTCTTTGTCTTGCATGTTAGCTTGGTTGCAAAATTCAATGAATTGTTTTTAATCCTGAAAGGGCATAGATCCATGTTGTGCCAAGGTTTTGATTTGGAATTTCAGCCACTGTTCTTTGAGAAAGAGGGCATAAGATTTTGATGGTTTTCTGTATTGCAATGCTTCCATGTAGAGACTTTCCATGGTGGCAAATTGTGTTTCTTTCTCTTGCAGCCTCTCTCTCAACTTCATATTCTATGCTTGTAGCTGCTCCTTCATTATAGACTCTCTCATTCTCATCTCACTTAATTCTTTGCTCATTTCAATCACCTTTTCTTCCATGAGGCCTACATCCTCTACCTTCTTAAATTTAGAAATTTTCATCCACCTATGGGTCCTGCCTCTTTCTATCTCTAGCTCATAAAGGAGTGTGACTGCAAAATTTTCAAGGATAATCCTCCCTCCTTCAATGAATTTATAGTATGAGCTCAAGCTAGGTTTTGGGCTTGGTTCTTAGATCTCTTATAGGTATTTTCCAATAGTTTTTGAGGTGGTGGCTACGTCTTGTGAATCTTTCTTGGGCTCCTATAGCATCTCATGTTCTTTTGGTAGCAAATTCTTCCCCTCCTACAGTAAACATTGTCTCTCCTGTAGCTTCTCTTTTTCCTCTTCCTCAAAGGAAGATTGAGCCCTTGGCTTCTTGAAGGTGACAAACCTAGTGGTAGGCCTACTTAAAGGTGCTATGGGTGACCTATTTTTTATTCTATGAGGAGTGACCTCCTCAATTTTTCCCTCACTGGGTCCTATTTCTTCTTGTTTTCTTAGTGACTCATCAATAATTATAGGAACCCTTGTAGGAGTTTGGGGATTTCCTTCTCTAATTCTAGTTCTCTTCCTAGTTCTGAAATACATTTGACTTGGTCTTGATTTCTTCCTTTTGGGCTTGACAGGAGTGCCCAGTGTAGCTAAGGTTGTAGCCACTTCATTTTTAGTGTCTTTTGTTCCTTAGGGTGGAGACGTCTTCTTAGGGCTTATTCTTTCTTCTCATTTCTTCTCCTTTCTTCTCCTTTAATCTTTGCTTCTCCTTCCTCCATCTTTGTTGCCTCTTTCTCTTTTGCCTTTGTTTCATCTTCTTATGTTCTTGCTGCCCCCTACTCTTTTGTCCTTATTTCTTATCTTCTAACCTTACTACTTCTTCCTCTTTTGTCTTTGCCCCTTTTCTTCCTCTATTTTTCCCTCTCTTCCTCCAACACTAGAGGTTGGGGTTTCTCCTAGTGTGAAGGCTTGTGTTTCTATGAAAGTATCTCTATCCATGTCTACAAATTTTTTCCACAGGACATGGATTCTCAAATGGTTCAGAGCATCTACCACTATCAATTTGATGAGGCCATGGTGAGCTAAATGATGATGTTCTCCTTCCCTTACCTTATGATTGACTGAATAAGAAAATTAGGGAAAGCGGTAAGTATGCCTTGAATCTCAGCTCTTGGAGAAACCTGAAGTGGTGGGCATAAACTAAACTTAATCTCTCTTCACAAGACATGTAATTAAGGATATGGTAGGCTACCTCATCCCAAGGGTAATGCAGACTGTATCTCCTCACTCCATTCTTGTCTTCTACAAGCTTCGCTTTTGAAAGGAAGAAGTTTTTTCTAGCTGTGACACTTACTTTCTTGTCTTCTTTGCTCCATCTCATTCCTAGAGGCAAGGTGGTTACTCTGCTAATAGTTTCTGGACTGAGAGAAATGGCCAACCCTCTAACAACATTTGTGGCACTGTCTTCCCCTTGGGAGTGTAATGTTGTGGCAAATTCATGGGTAAAGTCGTCATCACCCTTTAGTAGCTCAAAGAAACCCAACCACTGGTGGTTTCTGAAGATGTCAACTACAGGTGGGTGTTGGTGAATTCTCTTGGTGTCTGAGGGTTCCCTTCTGTTAAATACTCCCCCCACTTTTTCTCTATTAATCCTTGATGCTATGTAGTTGTGGAAATTCAAAAATTCAAGAAGTATCAGTGGTGAAACAGTGGCACAGTGCTTGGTGATAGTGATGAAGAAGAGTGCTCAAAGTTATATTCACCAAGTTATTTCTTTTATCTTAACCACAACAACTTCCAAAAGGATCCCATACTGATAAACTGGCTGCTATGTGCTATTAATTTCACGCAGATTATTCATGAAATTGGGTGTAGAAACAAAGAAGGAGGGTATCACTTACCTCTTATCAACGCAATTTTTGGTGTGCATGAAGTTTTTGAGATAGCATCGAGCCACTATGACTCCTTTTATCCTCTCAATTCCTCCTCTAGCTCCTCTCAGCCATCCTATAGTAATTGCAGACCAACCTATAGCTTTCTCTTGTAGCACTGTGTAGGTAGGTTTTGAAACTCCTCAGTGGCACTCTAGCTTCTCGATGCACTAGCTTGTCCTTCCTTCACCGGATTTTGGAATGAGTGAAGGTGTAAATGGAGTCAAGCCAACACATAATATCCTTTTTTGGTTAAAATATTGGAGCGTTGTGGGGACTTGGCATTAACACGAGTTTCTTCTTTTGGACTGTTGTCCCTAGTAACTGTCATCATCTCTCCCTCCTCGTGATTATCACCCCACTCTTCTAGGACACCAGTTTGTTTTGAGTTGACATTTCCACGTTGCATGGGAAACTTAACTCACACTTGAGATGACTACTCGAGGGTCGCCAAGTTCATTGGCCACCTCCAGCTTGTTAAAACACTTTTTCTCACTTAAAACACATTTTTGTAGTTTTTATGCAGAGGGAGGAGGTTAGGGTTGCCATACCTAAGCCTACCTTGGATCAATTTATTACAGAGGCTTGCATGCTAGAGCTGGACCGTACATAATTATGAATAAGGGAGTTGACGTCTTTGACTTATCTCATGTGTATGTCTTCATTGTTTATTCTTCCTTGACTATTGTTGTTGTTGTATGTTTGCAGGGGCTTCTTCTAATATCCAAGCTACTGCTGCTAGTGGAAATCCTCCCTGAGAATGAGGTGTATCTTCATGGATGAAAACCAAGCTTCATCATCCCTTATGGTGGTGAAAAAAAAATATCTGTGTTTCATGTGCGTTGTACAGGTTGCTACAGGAGAAGTTTATTCTTGTAGAAGTCTCTTGTTCTCCCCTTTAAGTCTTCAATTGGAATGAGGGAGATGAGGGAGATGAGGGAGATGATGATGAGTGATTACAATAGGGTAGGAATCATGGATCAGTAGTGTAGGCACTGTAGAGATAAACTATGATGGCTTCTATGTTTTTTTTTAAGGTAGGACAGAGTGGAGAAGATTGAGAAAACGTTTGGTGAAATGAGTGGATGGATGATGGGTGAGTGATGGAAAATTCATAGGAGAACCCTCTTTACCATTTCTCAGATTCAGGATGGTCTTTTGGATTGTTTTCCTCCTCGGATCTCCCTCCTGTAGCTCCAAAGTATCCTCCTGTAGCATTACAAGGCCTTCCTGTAGCAACATAGGTCCTTCTTGTAGCAGCACAGAGAGGAGATGAATTTTGGATTTCTTTATGACACGGTGGTGGAGAGAGATAATAATGTGAATAGAGAGGATGGATATGGGGTCTATGGATAGATGATTGGATGGAAGCCTATAGGTCTTGGCTTGTAATCATGAAATTTCCCGTTGTGTACAACTCTGCAAAACAAAAGAAAGGTTAGCAAATAGGATATAATCCCCTTCCTTTTTCTCTTTTTTTTCTCTCTTTTTTATTCTTTTTCTTTTTTTTGAGACACATGGGCTACCTCAGAGGATATTTTCAACATGCATGCCTTCCCTAGGTGCATCAAGAGAGGTTTTCATCTAGGGATCTTTATTATTTTTCCTCTCCCTTTTTTTCTCCTAGGCTGCCTCAGAGAGGTTTTCAACCTAGGAGTTATCCTTCGATGCCTCATAGAGGTTTTCATCCAGGCCTCTTATTTTTATTTTGCCTTTTTTTATTTATTTTTTATTTCTAAGAGTGTTGTGGACTAGAAGCTATGACACTCCCAATCACATTCAATTCCTTGCTAACTGGATTGATAAATTCCTCCTTGGACAAAACTCTTCTATATAACTTCAACCTGTAACCATTTACAAGAAAGGGGATGCCTTCCTCATCAATGGTTCTGATTTGGAAAGATTGATTTTCATGACAATTTTCCACTAGGTATGGGCCCAACCATCTTGTTATTAGCTTCCCTTTAAAATATTTCAACCTAGAATCATATAAAAGGGCCCAATCCCCTTCTTCAAAATTATTTTCCTTGATATGCTTGTTATGCCAGACCTTCCGTTGCAACTATATGACTTCAGTGTGAAAGAGAGCTTGAA
Organism: Pinus tabuliformis; assembly: GCA_031772625.1. NCBI lineage: Eukaryota > Viridiplantae > Streptophyta > Pinopsida > Pinales > Pinaceae > Pinus > Pinus tabuliformis. The sequence continues at coordinate 431,177,051 of CM062816.1, forward strand.
TTTTAAAATCATCTAAGTCATTCATTTGGAGCAGCCTTTCTTGCTGTATTATGGTGACATCTAAGTCCAACTGAGTTGCCATTATCAAATTGTTATATTCAAAATCAATAGAAAGCATAGATTTCTTCCTATAAACCAAATCATATGGAGTGAATCCAGTGGTGGTTTTCCAAGTGGTATTGTAGGCCCAAGTGGACTCTACTATTCTATCTACCCAATCTTTCTCGTTGTTGTTAACAACTTTGGTGAGGATACTCTCCAGTGCTTTGTTTGTGACCTCTACTTGCCCATTTGCTTGAGGATGATAGGTAGTGGATGTCTTGTGCTTGATATGTTGTTGCCTCATGAGATCCTCAATCAAATTGCATGTGAATTATACTCATTGATCAGTGACTACCTCCCTTGGATACCCAAACTTATAAAATATGTTCTCTCTTAAAAACAATTCCACTTTCTGCTCAGTTATTGCTTTGATTGCCTTTTTCTCAACCCACTTTTTCAAGTAATCAGTGCACACAATGGTGTATTTTTTCTGCCCTGATGGTGGACCAATTGGCCCAATTAAATCCATGCCCCACTTGTCAAATGGCTCTAAGACCACTTGAGGTTGTAGGGGCATTTCATCCGTGGGTGTTAGTTTTCCCATTCTTTGGCACTGATCACATCTAGTGGTATATCTCCTTGCATCTTGATTTAATGTGGCCCAATAGTAACAAGCCTATAAAACTTTAAAGGCTATCCTTTTTGCAGCAAAATGACCTCCACAAGGACCATCATGACATGCTGAGAGGATGTCAAAGACCTCCTCCTCTCTTACACATCTCCTCAAGATTTGATCTGGTCCCAATCTAAAAATATTTCCCCCAATCCAAGTGAAAGGAGATATTTTCCTTACAATCTTTCTTTTCTCCCTGGGTGATAGATTAGGAGGGAACCTCCTAGAAACCAAGTAGTTTTCTATGTCAAAAAACTAGGGAGAAAGCATCGAGATAGAAAATAGGTGCTCATATGGCAATTGATCATCCACCATCTCTTCATTACCTGTAGGCAAGGTTAACCTGGAAAAAAAATCTGCAACCACATTTTCTTTTCTTGGTTTGTCAATGATAGTCAAATCAAACTGTTGTAGCAATAACAACCACCTAATTATCCTAGCATTAACATCAGGCTTGTTCATCAAATATTTAATAACTATATGATTAGTATGAACAAAATTTTGGTACCCAGTGATATAGTGCCTAAATTTGTTTAAAGAATGTACTACGGCTAAGAGGTCTTTTTTAGTGATAGCGTAATTTAGCTCGAATTTAGACAAATTCTTACTAATGAAGTAAATTGTGTAAGGAAAATTATCCTCTACTTGTCCCAAGGCTCCCCCCACAGCTTTTTCTGATGCATCAGTTTGGACATGGAAAGGCAATGCCCATTTGAGACCTCTTGGGATGGGTGAATTAGTCAACTTTTCTTGCAACACTGCAATGGCCTCTTGACAATTATTGGTCCAACATAAATCTACATCTTTGGCCAATAAACCAAACAAACATGAAGCCACGTTACTAAATTCTTGGATGAATCTCCGATAATACCTTGCTAGTCCCAAGAATCTCCTGACATACCTTTGTTTCTAAGGGGTAGGGACTCTTTTGATGATAACAATTTTGTTTGGGTCCACCTATATCCCTTCCTTGGAGATGGAATGGCCGAGGACAATCCCCTCATTCATCAAGAACTCACATTTCTCAGAGCTTAGAGAGAGATTCATTTCAATGCGTTGTTTCAAAACCTTGCACATATTGGAGAGAGATTCATGGAAGTCACATCCATAAGGAGTGAAATCATCCATGTAGATTTCCATGGAATCATGAACCAATTCAGCAAAAATACTCAAAAATTCCCTCTGGAAAGTAGCAGGGGAATTGCACAAACCAAATGGAAGGACTTTATAAGAAAATTTACCCCAAGGACATGTGAATGTGGTCTTGTCTTGGTCTTTGAGGCTAATCTGGATTTGATTGTATCCACTAAATCCATCCAGGAAGGAGAAGAATTTATTCCCTACAAGGCCATCTAGGACTTGTTCAATGAAGGGAAAGGAAAAATGGTCCTTCTTTGTGGCCTTGTTTAGCTCCTTGTAGTCCACACAGATCCTCCACTTCCCATTCTTCTTGGGGACTAACACAAGAGGTGGCACCCATTCACTATTTGAAATAGGGTATATGAACCCTCCATCCAATAGTTTTTCTAGTTCTTCCTTCACAATATCCGTAAGAGTTGGGTTCATCCTCCTTTAGGGTTGGTGCACAAGCTTGCATCCCTCCTTGATGTAAATATCGTGGGTACAGACTGAGGGATGCAAACCTTTCATTTCCTTATAGGCCCAAGCGAAAGCATCCAGGTGTTGCCTCAGTGCTTTGCACAATTTTTCTTCCTGCTTAGTCAGGACAGAAGGGTTGATATTTAAGGTTTTGGATGGGCCAAACTCTACAATATTGACATGGTCTATACTTGAGTCAATAGGTCATAAGTCATCCCAAGGATTACTCTCAGATCATTTCATCAGCTCATCAATGGGTATGGGAGTGGGAGGTTGATTCTAAAGGATGTGGCCAATGTGATCATCTTCATCAGGTTGGCCCCCTCCTGTAGTGATGTCTAGAGTGCATATTGGGTAGGGGGTGGTGTGATATAGCTCATATTCTTCCTCATCTTCTAGCCATAAGGGTAATTCATGCTCAATGGAAGGCTGAGAAGGAGGGTACGATGTCAATTCTGTAAACAAGTGTCCATTCTTAATGGTCATGTTACCAGCCTTACAACTAATGTAAGCATCAACAGTGGCTAACCATAGCCTTCCCAAGATGAGAGGATAGCCATTAAACTTGGTTTTGGGTTGGAGAACCAGGAAATCAGTAGGATACTCCCAAGATTCAATGGAGACCATAACATCTTCAACAACTTCCTCGGGAGATATTGTGGATCTGTCTGCAAGTTGCAGCACTGTGGTGGTCTTTATCAAAGCTCCATGGAGATTTATCTTGAACATAGTTTCCTTATTCATCAAATTGATGGCAACCCCAAGATCAATCAGGGTGTTAGGGACTATAAGGACATTAATGTGCACATCTACTGCAAGGTTTCCAAGGTCTAGATATTTCAGGAAGATCACCCTCCCAAGCATCAAATCAGGTAATTTCCCAACAACATTTATGGTGGGGGTGTATATTTTTCTTCTCCCAGGATGTCTGAAATTTTTCTCCTTTATGAGATTATTATAGATGGGAACATCTTTAATAGACTGGAGAAGGGGTATATAATACATAAATTCATCAATTCTCCCAAAATATCAACCTCTTCTGAGGTGTTCTAGCTAGGGTGGATCAACCTCTCGGGAAAAGGAGGTGAATTGACTTGAGGAACACTCTCTTCCTTCTCTCCTTCAAGATCTTCAGGTTTAGAGAGTGGGTGGTTATTTGGAAGCACTCTCCCAGACTGAAGGTTGATCTCGTGGATTTCCATAGCATAAGCAAGGTAAGATGTCTCTCCACTAAAGACCTGTTGGGCTTGCTTGTGTTCGGGTTCAGATTTGGTTGATTAGGAATTTGAGGTTGCTTAGGTAGAGAAGGATGAGTGAGATGTGGCTAAGGTTTGGGTGGAGGTAGTAGAGCAGGAGGTTGATTAACTTGAGGCATCCACCCTTGTGATGGGTTTCCCCATTGAGAAGATTAGGGTGGATATGGCTGAAAAGGATGGTTGACAGGTTGAGGAGGATATGGAGAATAAGGCCAAGAAAGGGGCGTGGACAAGGATGGACGAGTGGAAGAGTACCAAGGTTGAAAGGGTGTCTTCTAATCTGGATGATAATAAGAGTAGTGTGCACCTTGCATGTCTTGTTGATATGGCCTAGATCCTTGATGTCTTATTTGATTGATGAAATAAAGTTGCTCTGACCCCCCTTCTTCTCCTTGATATATATATTTTAGTCTTGGAAAATAAGGGCACTTGTCTGTTGCATGATTTTTTTCAAAGACTAGGTAGACCTCTATGACATTTAAGGGGAACTCGTTCCTAGGATGTCTTTTGGTGCATCTTGGGTAGAAAATAGCTAGTGCCCTTTCTACTTCCTCCTTTTTTTCATTTGATTTTCATGGTATCCATTTGCAGTGCAAAGGTATGCAACATTTCACTCTTGAAATCCTCCAACATGTTGTCTATATCATTCTTAATGGAAGTTGTGGATGGAGAGGAACTGACCAAGCCTTGACTAGTGCTACCCTTCATTCTAGTAGCCCTAGAGTGATTCTTAAACACAGTTTTAATGTCATCATAGGATAACTGATAGATATCTCCCCCAAACAACATGTTGAGGATCTCCAACATGTCTTCCATGATCCCTCGGAGAAGAACTAGTTTGAGTGATTTAGGATCAAGGGTGCAGTTAGGCCTCGTATAACTGAGTTAAAATCTCTCCTCATGGTCTTCTAGGGATTCATAAAGTCCAGGAGTCATCCTAAAGATTTATTCCTTGGTGTCTATGGACCTATAGTATTCCATGTACGTTTTATTGAAGGCTTCTTGCATTTGGGCCCAGGTAGTGATGCTACCTCTAGGCAGACCCATAAACTAGCGCAAGGTTTCATCCTTAAGGGTAGAGGGGAATAACTTCATCTTCTTTTCATTAGAGACATAGTCATAGGTCCTACATACAACAACAAATACAAACATGAAGGTATCAGGACCCTCAGAGGTTAAGTCATGGAAGTGTGGAAGGGCAGTAGAGCTTATATTCTTCATTCTAGCCTCTCCATTGGTCTCTCTGATAGGGAAATCCCATTGTCCCTGTTTTCATCCATAGTTTGGGTAGGTGGAGTGGGTTCTTCTTCTTCCCCAATAGGTTCTTCAAAAAATTTAGGTTCCTCACCTATATGGTCTTCTAACTCTCCTGTAGTCAGAGAGGCAAGTTGACAGTCATCGAAGAAGAGTGAGGGTTGACTGCTTGAGGGTGTGGAGGTTTTTAGTAAGAATTTTTCTTGAGTATATTTACAATTATGAGGCATGAAACAAATTTTTTTTCTCTTTTTCTTTTATGTTACTTCTTCAAAAACTATATGCAAAATAGAAAACAATGCTTAAGAAGAAACAACATCTACCTATACACCTCCTCGTCAACGGCACCAAAAGGTGGTGAGCCCTGTTATTGCAATAAGAATGTTGCAACTCCCAAGGGCTCCTCAACTCAAATTATCAACCTAAGGTTCGTACAAACTTCGAGGTGACAATGCTATATGAACAGATAGGATTCCACTCATTTCACCCTTATCTTTGACATCAGATCAAAAAGCTCTCAAATACCCTTCCTTCTATTGAATTAGAATGAAAGCTTGATGAAAATGAAAATTGGAAATTTCTTCTAAGTATGAAAACTGAAATTCCATTGAATCAACTTGTAAAACCCTAATTATTCAATTCATGAAAAGATAAAGGCTAACCTAATTACATAAATGAAGCTATGTTATCTTGTAGAATTAATCAAATTACCTCATCTACTTGCAGGAAAGAAACTAATATATATTTCATAATTCATCAAACTACCAATCAGAATCACAAGTACCATCTACCTAGTTCATACTTGCTCATAAAAAATAACCTACTTGCATGGTAAAGAAACTAACTCTACTTTGTTTTTGTAGTGAGGACAAGTAAGGTTTGGAGTGGCCTAGGAGCTTTTGTTGATCATATTATCACATCTATAGGTCAGTATGCATATATGCTAAGTCAAAGTTGCAATGTGGGTCGACACTGATGAAGAAGAAGGCTACTACAGGTTTTCTACAGTTGATTGCTACAGGAAGGCATCTGAGTGGTTTTTGAAGGTGAAAATGTTGGTTTGAGGGTAGGGAGACATGAATAGTAGTTGAGTCAAATAAAAGTAAGTGGTTTTGAGCTCCTAGCCAATATTCTGACCTCTCAAAGGTTTGTCTTGCACTAGGATGAGTTCTCTCGGTGAACTAGACTTATAAAACATGGTTTTTGGGACAAAGCTTGGAGGTGGAAGGAGAAGGTGAAAGAGCTCAGGATGGAAGTGATGAAGGTGGCTTTCCCTGCAATCAATCACATGCATGCATCCATTTATCATTTACAAAATGAAATAAATTACGACGGAAAAGATGAGTTGAATTTAAATGACATCTAATTCATGCAAATCATTGATCTAATCAGTGAACTAAATTCTAAACTACAGAAAGAAAATGTAAAACAGGACAACCAACACTAATATGTTTCTAATAAATTATAACCACGATCCTTTTGGGTTGTGGTTGTGAGACCTTCCACTCATTCTCCCACAAGAGAGGTGATGTAGAGGCTACAACCACATGATTTTAAAGGTTAACTTCTACTGAAATAAAAGAAACTATTAACTACTTGAAATCAAGAAGAAACATAGGTACAAGAAGAGGGATCAAAGCCTCTTGTTTGGGCTCAAACCTAATGGTATAAACCCTATGAAACTAACTTAGATGTAGCTTAAAATCCAACTTCTCATTATCAAAAAGTGCATGTCTACTACATCACAAAAAATTTGAAAATAACAATGTCAATTCTTAGAGCTCAATAGCTACCCCTAGCTGAACAAAAACTTTGAATCCTAATGAGCTCTTCCTCTAGTTTATTTATACAAAATGGTAGGTAAAGCATCTCCCTTGAAAACAGGAATGGTTCCTTCCTTGATCTCGAAAATGGTGGATCTTTTCCTCCCTGATCTTCACTTTGACTAGGAGTCACTCGATTTCCAATGAACTCGAAGTGGTGAGAGAGGATATGGTGATCCCAAGACGAGTTTATGGAGTTAAGGAGGTGTACAAACCCCCTATATTCTCTCCTAGTTATCTCCATTAAGCCCCTGCATAGTAATAGCCTAAAAAATATTCATTTCCCTACAATTATACAACATTAAGCCACATATTATGACAAACACCTTTTACTCCTCTTACTAAGCATAATATAAAAGTGATAAATGCAAGAGAATGATAGTTTTAAGGCTGTAGGATGGCATATTAATCTTCAAAATGTACCTATTGATGGGACTCATCAGAACTAATGGTCCTTGGAGATTGGTGTGTGTGAGTTTCAGAATGGTCCACTGAAAGAAAAACTAGGCCACAAAGATATAAAGAATAAAGATTTTTAGGTAAATGATATCATGATTATTGTAATATCTTTTAGCTAGATATGTTGTATTTTAATGATATTTCTTTGTAATATTTTATGACAATGGTTAAGGGATTGACTCCCTTACAAACCATTGAGTGAGGGGTGAACACCCTCAAGAGAGTTTAATAATAAAATTAAATGTATTTTGGTTTTCAACCTACAAGGTTTCAATAGTATATCAATGTTTAATGATGTGATTATTTGTTGTGTCATTTATGACGTTAATTTCTTGCATGATGTGATATTTTTAGTATCAAAAATGTGATTACCTAATTGAGGTAAAGAATGATGGAATTGATGCAAGGTTACATCAGAAAGTTTATGTTAATATGCTACAATAGTGGTTATTAATGGTTATGTAACTTACTATTCCTTTACTAAAGTTACTCTACGTAATGATGAAGATTCTATCTAATGGTTAATGAGGAATCTGGACTAGTAATTTGGATTGTTACCTGTGAATTTAAATAGTTAGCCATGGGTAAATTCTGTTAAAAAATTCTAACTCGATGCATCTTCATGTGAGGTTATAGGGAGATGTTACAAGTGGTATCAGAGATGAATGTTGCAGAACTGACACCTTTTGGGAATTGGTAAGTAGAAATAAATTGAGGTAAGATACTAGTAGGCATCAACTCATGTATGATTCTAACAAACTACATAATGAATTATGTAGTAGACTATTTTTGACATGAGATGCATGATGCATGTTTATAACTGCATTGAAGATTAGCAAATATAAAATATGTTATAAAATTGTGCTCATGACATGTGAATGTTGATGAGTATAAATGAAAAATAAAACCTTTGTTTCACCTATGAACAATCATGAGTACTGAGTAGTGAAAGTGAGGGTTGACAACTAACCTTTTCATATATGACAACATCACCAATACATTTAATGAACATGAATAAATTTAAAATGTATTGCTTGTAAATAATGAATGCATGTATGTAATAAACAAAAGAAAGTATAAGATGGGGAATTTCCTTGAGGAGGACATTAGGATGTTTTTAAAAGAACCCTTTTAGATGTTAAAAATAAACAATGAGTCAACTAGTGAGACTTGACTGCAATAGCTAGTTGTTGGTTGAGTCTTGTCATGGTTGCATTAATATGGTTGGTAGAATTGATTAGTTAGTGTTTCATGACTAACTATTAAAACTCATATGCATACATGAAATGATATGTTGCATGAGTTACAAACTATGGGAATGTTAACGAATAAAGTATTTTTCCTTAACTATTGTTTTGGAAAAACAAATTTATGGAAAAGTTTGATTTAAAGTTTCTTGGATGTAACATATGGAAGATATATCCTTACTTGTTATGCTTACTATAATGCATGAAAATGGTTTATGAAAAGTAACAAGATTAATACCTTTCTACTATGTTGAAAAATTGAGAACTTTGGTGCATATGAAAGTAAAATGCATCTTGAATACATTTCACAGTTGCTTTGTGCATAACGATGTTTTCTAGAAGGTATGATATTTATTAAAAGAAATTGTAGTTAAAGTTTTTGATGTGATTAAGAAAGGGTAGGTTAGTGGAAACATAAGGACCTGTGAAAGGTAAAATGTTGCAATGTGATTTGTAATTGCAATTTAGAAAGTATAATCTTGTGAGATACAAAATATGGTAATATTTTTTTAAATTGCATGATGGTTATTTTGAAATGAATAATACTTGTATGACATGTGATGTTAATTATGATTTCCTATTGACTTAACTTTACAGATTATGGGACCCAAGTTAAGGGTTAAGTGTGAATTCATTATGTACATAAATGTTCCTTTCTTTAATGATAATATGTAAATGGTAAGTTATGTAAATTACAGTGGGAAAAGTTGCTAAAAGGAATTTCACCTGCTAGACAGTTAAGGACAGTTGTGAAAGGCCATAAGGTTTTGGGTTGATGGCGATTGCCTTCCCATAGGGGTTGATGGTGGTTGCCTAACTAGATTTCCTCTACTTAAAGATACATAATCTCAGTAAGGGAAAACAATTGGCCAAGATGGTGAGAGGGGAAAAAGCCTGAGGTAACTTTGTTGATTTTGGAGCCTATTGGAGGAGGCCCAAAATTCCTCATGGATGGGATGTTGTCATAGGAATAGGCAGGACACTTCCAAGAGGAATCATGTATTGGACCTTGTGTGGTCATTGGAATTCTTGAGTTGCTTATCCAGTAGAATCACAAACTAAACCTGGTATGGTCTCTGTGAGATAATTGTCTGGATGTGAAAGTGGCTCAATCTGATTGTGGAAACCAGTTCCCATTGGTTGGGAGGAGAATTATTTTTCCAATGTGGTTCTCATAGAAGAATATGTTAATTAATAAGATAAACGATGTGTTAAATTTGAATTTTATATGTGTTTGTGCAAAGAATTCTATGTACATCTTGACAAGAGAGGAGCTTAGTGCTCAAAAAGGAATTACTAGAAATTCAAGTTCCTTTATTGTATTACCAATATTGTGAATGCCTGTAGCAGGAGGCTCAGACATTATGTACTTGGTGAAGTTATTGATCATTTCAATGATTGGAGATCTAGGTGCTCTCTGAGTACTTGCAAAAGTACTGTGTGGATCTCTTTAGCAAGAGGCTAAGACAGTATGCACCTGATGAAGTTATTAATCATTTTTATGGTTAGAGAGTTGGATGCTCTCTCAGTACTCATGTAAGTACTATGATTAAAATATCACTTGACATTGTACAAATAAGTGATAGCTATAAGTATTTAATTTTATTGAAAATGTTGTGACTAATGTAATTATCTTGGATTTTTTAATCATATATTACAAGGTGTTTGTTTTTGGGTTGTCAAACCATTGGAGTGCTTGCTTAAAAGTGACCATGACTTCCAAGTGTAATTGGTAAGTAACAAAAAGTTGGTATAGAGATTATGTTTTGTTTCTATGCATTTGAATAATGGCCAAGTGATGGAAAGTAGAAATTTCTTATCTTTGTAGTTGTAATGCTTATGACTATTGAAAAAACATTATTGTCTTTCTTATTGGTATTTCTTGGAGAAAAAATTCTTCATCTTGTAGGGGAAGGATCCCCTTTTCAGTTGTTTAGATTATCATATATGTTAGGTCCCTATACTACTAGTGTAACCCCTATTATTATTAGTGCAACCCCCTTATTATATTGTTGTGCCCATGTAGTCTCCATATTGTTATTATTGTGCCCCATAGAAGCCCACTATTGTTATTGTTGTGCCCTTATATTATTATTGTTATGTCGGCTCTGATTATATTATGACCCCTTAGACTCCTATATATAGGAAGGAGGTCTTGTCATTTGTATCATCCAAGAATTGTTCATTTGTGTAATGTAAAGGAGGTTTCCCCCTCGAAGAGGCATATTTCTAAGGCGTTTCTATTTCTTTTCTATCTTTTTTTGAGCTGGTTTCACAACATTTGGTATCAAAGCTTTGGATTATAGGGCTTCACTTCTCCAAATAGGACATCGTGGCATTTTCGCTATAACGTTTTCTCTACGAAGTTTCAAAAGCTCAAACAAAAAACCCATTTTGAGAAGAAATTGGTCTACACCTCGAGTCCGAATTTCATATCTTGTCTCACTATATTTTCAGAGATATGATCTGAGGAAGGTAGGGTTTTTGCAAGCTCCAGAATTTCATCTCAAACAGGTCATCATGGAATTTTCACTATACCTTTGTTTTTTATGAAGGATCGGACTCTAAAATTAAAACCCATTTGAGCCGAAAGCTTGGTGAAGCTCAAGTCTGAATTTAAGATCTTGTTTCGCTATATTTTCGGAGATATAATCTGAGGAAGTTAGGGTTTTTGCAGACTCCCGAATTACATTCTAAACAAGTGACCTTGGGAAAATCGTCATAACTTTCTCTTTGACAAGGAAAATTTTAAGGATGGAATTTTTTTTTGAAGTTTAAAACATTGGCGAATCTCACTAATCCCTAATATGCAAACTATAAAATGTGTATTGATATATTTGTAAAATTATTCAAATCTATAATGATTTTATATATAGTCTCTATATAATGTTGGCGATTTTTGAGGTAAAATAATTTTATATTCTAAAATTTGGGCGAATCGTCTTTTATAAAAATTGGTAATTGGCGAATCTTTTTTTGGAAAAATCAAGGAAAATTAGCCCACTAGGCGAACATTAGCCCCTAAAATTTTCCATGCTCTTTGAGCATCAGATTGAAATTTCATAAGAAGTTACACAAAGATGATAGAATGTAGTTTTCTGTGTATATTTTTTAGATCTGAAGGTCAAAACAATGACACGTGGCAAGTCATACAAGTTCGCTCTACTAAAACATTATATAATCAGGCCATCTTAGGATATTGGGAATAACTCTTTCTTGGAGAATCCAATTTTGATCAGACTAGTGGAATTGGAAAGAGGACTTAGAGGACTACCGCAGGAAGCAATTTAAAATCTTGGAGAGCCGCAATTATAGAGATACAACAGATTCAATATCAAGCTCTTACAAAGTGAAAAAAGAGGAAGAAATGCAACATGATATATCAAAATTACGAGACCAAGTGCAACAAAATTCACTCACAAAAAGTAACAGAAGCTAAGATGGATGGTTTAAAGAAAGGCATGGAAGATAAAATGGATGGTTTAAATAAAGACATGGAAGCTAAGATGAATGTTGTGGAAGCTAAGATGGATGGTTTGGAAGCTAACATGGAAGGCAAAATGGATGATTTGAAGACAAATTTGACAAAGTTGCTACAAGAAATGTTTACGATCGGAGAAAAGGTAGTAAACGAAACTCATGATGAGAACAAAATAAATGTTAATCATTATTTCATAGACTCTAATGTTAGATTGAAGACCCACCATGTTCTAAAGATCAATATGAGGAAGTTTGATGGCAAGGATCCCGATACATGGATACTACATATAGAGCAATTTTTCGATCTCCATAATGTGAAAAACACACAAAAGGTATGTATTGCAACTTTATATTTGGAACCAAATCAGTTTGTATGGTATCGATGGCTTTTCTCTCGTAAACAAATTGTCACTTGGGCAATTTTTACAGAAGAAATGATAACACGTTATGAGGATACGAAAAGCAACACCTTTTTTAGCCAATTGATAAATCTCAGACAAAAGGGTTCAATGATGGAGCACAATGAGGACTTCCAAAAATTGAACATAAGGGTAAAAGATATTCCAGAGGAGCATAGGATTGATGTGTTCATAGGGACTTTAAAGGATAACATCCAACATGAGGTTCTCCTTTGGGAACCTGATTCATTGGAGAAGGCATTCAGGTTGGCAAGAAAAATGGAAAGCAAAATTATGGCAACAAGGAAGCCTACCACTCACAACTATGGAAGTGTTTTTTCCCTTAGCCTTCCACAACCTACAAGGTTGACACCACAACAACTGGAAGAAAAAAGAGAAAAAGGGATTTGTTACAGTTGTGATAGAAAATACACTAAAGGTCATAAGTGTGCTGAGAAGAAATTAATTTACATAGATTGTGAAGAGGAGGAAGAGAAGGAATAAGAAACATCAAAAGAAGAGGATATACACCAATAAAAAACCCTAGAGAAAGAAGAAATGAATCCAACCATATCTTGTAATGCATTGTTCAGAATTACCACTCCTCAAACTATCAATATAGAAGGACATATCAAGAAGAAAAAGGTAATAGTGTTGATTGATTCAGGTAGTACCCATAATTTTATTCATTGTAAGATAGCTAAGGAATTAAATTGCTTCCTATATCAAGCACCAGAGTGTCAAGTGATGGTTGCAAGTCGAAGAACCATAAATTGCTCTGGAAAGTGCCATAATATCAAGCTATCCATGGGAGAATATGTATTGAATATCCCAATGCTTCCCATTCCAATGGGTAGTGATGATGTTGTACTATGAGTCCAATGGCTACAATCCTTGGGTACAATAGCTTTTAATTTTCAAGAACTTTTCACGAAATTTTCTTCGGGAGGAAATGAAGTTGAATTAAGGGGTATCACAGGGAAATCGGGAGAGATAATTAGCTCTAATGGAATGACAAAGCTTCTAAAGAAAGAACAAAGAGGTGTAATTGCACAATTATGTTCGCTAAAGGTTCCCACATCGAAAACATCTATTTCTCCATATCTCTAAAATGTCTTGGACAATCATTCCAAGGTATTTGAGACTCCCAAAGGCCTCCCACCTATTATTGATCATGATCATGCTATTCATTTGATTCGAGGAAGTGTTCCTCCAAAAATAAGGCCTTACAGATATCCATATGCCCAAAGGAGTGAAATTGAACGTATGGTTGCAGAAATGCTAGAGGTTGGTATAATTATCCAACCAAATTCGATAAACGAAGCAAGGGATGAATGGAAGAATGACGAATAAGTGTGGGAACTCATTCAAAAGTAGCAGAAGATCCCAGTTCAAACAATATTTCCAGAACTTGTCAAGGAAGGAAAAATCATATTGGAACCTGAAGTAGTCACAGAACCGAGAAATCAATAGCTACGAAATCGATCAATTTCATAGTATCTCATCAAGTGGAAGAACTTACCCGCTGAAAATTCTGCATGGATGGATGATAACTTTATACAGAAGAATCCATAACTACTCAAGCGTTGAGGACAACACTTTTTGAAGGAGAGGGGCATGTTAGATCCCTATACTACTAGTGTAACCCCTATTGTTATTAGTGCAACCCCCTTATTTTATTGTTGTGCCCATGTAGTCTCCATATTGTTATTATTGTGCCCCATAGAAGCCCATTATTGTTATTGTTGTGCCCTTATATTATTATTGTTATGTCAGCTCTAATTATATTATGACCCCTTAGACTCCTATATATAGAAAGGAGGTCTTGTCATTTGTATCATCTAAGAATTGTTCATTTGTGTAATGTAAATGAGGTTAACCCCTCGAAGAGACTTATTTCTAAGGTGTTTATCTTTCTTTTCTATCTTTTTGTGAGCTGGTTTCATAACAATATCATTAGTAAAAGCTAATGACAAACATCGAGGACGATGTTTACTTCAAGAGGAGTATGTAATATCCCATAACTCCTTAGCATTGATAAAAAGGTAAAAATATTTATTCTAATTTACCTCAATCATTACGAATTAAGAACTCATTGCAAAAACTAATTTTGTATTCCAGAAACTAAATAACTTGAGAAGCAGCAAAAAAAATAAAGGGAAGAATAGGAGGGACGCGACTCTCTTAAAATGGGGAATCTGTTGGTGTTGAAAATTTAATAATCTTTATTTTAACTTACTTAAAATGGTTACAATGAAAAAGTAGATTTGAAACTATTTAAAAAGAGCAATCTATTCAAATCTCGTCAAGAGGAGAAGGGCATGTGTTTTAGGGGGGAGGAGAGATATCTTTCTAGAGACGTGTCAATGACCAGAGAGGAAAAAATCCTCTCATCTTTGAAAAGCAAACTCCCATCATCACTTTATTCATTATTTTAATAGCCCTCGAGGGCTACAAATAGGATTTTTTCATAGATGGCGGAGAAATATAATAATTTCATTCTATATACATCCGGCCCGTAAGCTATTATTAACCTTAGACCTTGTCTCTAGCTATGGAACAATTATCATAATGAAATCCTAGGGTTTATTGGTTATGTAGCAATGCACAGGTTGTACAAAGCACCTGACCTGTTATGAGAAATTATGAGGCCACAGATGAAGATGCATGTCTATATGGATTATGATAGTGATCAAGGCCATTAAAGAGTCATGAACCGTGAAGTGTTTTCTACATTTTGATTTCAGGTTGGATTCAAACAAAATGGAAATGTCATGTTATATATAATAAAGATAAGTAACTTATTGATTCTATTTAAGAGGGATATGCATTTTTTTTCTAAAGTTACTTGAAAAAAAATGCTTTCATGTGCACAAGAATAATTGCATTTGTGTTAGTGCTCTTGTGAACAAAAAATAGAGTGTTGGCATACACAAAAACAATAAGTGTTGCATTAGTTTTCTTTTGAATAAGAATATGCAATTATTCTACTAATTCTCTCGAAAAGAATGCATATGAACCTTGCATGTTATGTTCTCCAAAATATCTTTTGAGAATCATTTGCATAAAGAGGACAAGTAACCAGGTTTCTTGAAAAGAACACGTGATTTCTTTTTATAGTTTCTTGAAAAAGGAATATGTGCTTGAACCCACTGTCATAATACTTATTTTGCTAAGTTTCTTGTGAAAAAAATATGTATTTCATTCATGATAAGAATAGCTATTAAGCTAGAGTTTCTTGAAAGAAATATTACTTTTTATTAGTTATTGAAAATAATTTATTGGAAATGAAAATATGTGTTTGTCGGTCGTTGAAAATGAACATGGGTGAGATGAACAAAACTAGAACTATTATGTTTGATATTTTTTGAAATGAAATAAATTATTTGCATGCACAAAACAATAACTATTAAGTTTGATATTTCTTGAAAAGAAATAAGTTATGCGAATGCACGAAAATATGACTATCATGTTCATATTTCTTGAAAAGAAATTAAATTATTTCATTTAAAATATTACCAAGGATATTCTCATGATGCCTATGCATTAAATTTTTAAAGAGGAACATTGGACTCTTAAAGAGAATATGTGCTTATGTGCATAGGAATAATATCTAGTATATTTGGTTTACTAGAAATGAACATGTGATTTTACATGCATGGGAATCTTGAGTCATACAAAAAGAGATATGTAACTTTTTTGAGGAAAAGTTCACAGAAAACCTTTGCGTAAAAAAAAATTGGTTGTCTTTTTAGAAGGATTTATTATTCATGCTATTTCTTGAGGAAATATTGCAAATTTACCTGATGAGTGAAACGATAGGAAAAAATTTTGTATTGCATGCATAATACCTAATGAGTTAGCTAAATTTTGGAAAAAGAATAATTAGTGTGATAGATTCCTTGGAAAATATATATATATATATGCAAGGAAATATTTGTTGTGTTAGAAATCTTTAAAAAAAAAGATAAGAGAAAAACGTGTCTTTGCATGTATTATTGAATTGGATTCTTAGAAAGGAAATTTGGTAATCACATGCTTTATTGCATTAAAATTCCATTTGGAAGATTAAACATATGCACTTCCATGCATGGAAAAGTATATTTTTGGTATTAGATTTATGGAGAAAAGAGAGGTGTGATCACATAATATTGATTATGTTAGCCTTATTTTGGGAAAAATAATATGCATTTTCACATAGAAATGGATTAACTATGGTATTAGCTTTCTTTTGGGAGAAGATTATCCATAGTTATTGGGCTAGATATTTTGGTAAGAGGGAAATGTTCGTTTGCATGCATGAAAGAACGGGTTTATGAACTTGATCCCTTTGGAAAAGAAAACATAATAGTAGGCACAAAGAAAATTTCTTGTTGGGCTAGTTCTTTGTTGACGGTGTTGGAAATACATCAACCAAGGGGATCTCCCTGACATGAAGTCCCAACTAGACCTCACATTGTTTGGTGTAGGAGTCCCATCCGGTATAAACACATGGTTTCCATATACTCAGAGATCTGCCTTGGCTCTAGTTGTCATCACATGAGAGTGTTACGTTGGTATCTATAAATAGCATGGTAAGTGTGCCTGGTGAGTGCGTAACATAATTGTGTCAAGGTTCTCTTACTGCAAAAGGGAGAGAAAAGTGAGCCTCTAAGTGAGAGGTAATAGTACCACCCAGGAAGAGACACATGCGAACCAAGAATGCTCTGTTTAGCATCCAGCGGAATAGTCCACAGTGGATGCGGTAGTCGTTAAAACCAAAGTATAATGGTAGACTCGTCCACCATCCAGCGGAGTGGTACAAGATGGATGTGACAGTCTTTATAACTAGTAAGCAAGGAAGGTATGTCTAATATCCTACAGAGTAGTCCATAAGGATGAGACAACAATGATAACCAATAGAGCACATTCCCAACAATGTAAGTACTAAAACAACCAAAATAGTTCAATTGTCTTAGTACATGTGACGCGAACATGAATTACAAATGTCGAAAGAATATTCTTACAAACATCTACAAAACATGCATGAAAACGTGCTAGCCTGAACATGCTTTTGAATTAAGCAAAAGTTCTAAGACACATATACACATCATACATCACTAGCCCCAATAGTGGGACATTGGAGCCACTCCTCACTCCTCAAATAACTGACTGAAAACTCTTTATGCTTCATGGGAGGAGCCAAGGTGAAAAGTCCTTGCTCGTACAATGGGAGGGGTATATATAGCCAAGGGTGATGATTGACCCTTGTGACTCTTGGACTGCCCTCATGACCATTCAACTTATTCTGACTTTTCAACTGACATGACTCTTCATCTTCATTGTGTATCCATTGGACTTTCACTTTACATTACATTCAGTTACAACATATATGGCCCATAGTAGTGATGTGGTCTCGAAAAATCATGACATTGTTGAAATGGACTGGTTGGTTTTGGTGGCAATGTCAAGTTGTTGTTGTTGTTGAGTGATGGATGTGTTCTTGGATGCATTTTCTCTTCACCTCTGCATAGCTTGATGTTGTGGGGTCTTCAATGATCTTGGTCTTGTAAGATGGTTGCATGCATGTGTTCCCTTCACTTGTTCTTTGATGAGCTTCTTTCATCCATCCAACTGAAAATAAGTCTTCTAGCATGTTTTCTCCTTCTCCATCTCGTTTGTTGTCTTGCCATGATCTATCAGTGTACATGTTCCTGCAATTCACTCATGACAGAACAACATCAAATCCAAAACCTCCTAGTCTATAAAGATGCATTGTTTTCCATGGACTAGGACTGGGATAGATGATAGGATGGGGAAGAGGGCCCGTGACTACGCACTATGCAGTTCCAGGTGACAGGGAGGAATACTGGTCACTCAGTCTACACAGAGCGCAGCTCAGGCTTCACTGAGGAACTCTGGGGCACAGTATTCAATGTTAGGGAAACCACGTTGTGGCCACTAGGAGGCAAGATTGCACATTTGAGGTCACCAGTGGCAGCTGCAAGGTAGGACCCTAGGGCACCTCTTTGCAGTTTTCTGAGGGAAGACAAGACAGGGCAACAAAGGGACCAAAGAGGACAGTTTTGCACAGTTTCTAGGAGCAGTGAGTCAGTACTGACGGAAGACACTAGGAGGACACCTCTCTGCAGTTATGGGAGGTAAAGCAGGTTCAGGTCTCTGCGCATTGTGGGGTTCAAGTAGGTAGGGAGGAAGCTTGATGACTGATCTTGCAAAGTGCGCAGTTTAGGTCGGGTTTTGAAGCACTTTCTGCACAATTCTGGGAAGGAAGGTAGACTTCTCACATATGGAATTGCGCAATGCAACTATCCTAGGGGAAGCCTCAAGCACCGTGTAGTTCCGAGTAGAAGAGAAGCATCACTGAGGGATGACACTGTACAATGCAGCTTAGTCGGGGTCCGATGAAGTGGATATGTTCAGTCGAAAGGATTTTCAGGAAAATTTCTAAGTGTGGGAGGCAATTGAACTTGTGAGGACTCGAAATTGTGATCACACACTCAACATACTTCGATAACATAAAAACATAGACCACCGGGACAACAAGATAAATCATTTTCCTCTATGAAACTCTCTAGAGTTAAAAGTGACAAGTACAACACTTGGGATAGACCTTTGGACGACCATGACAACACTTGTGCGACAATGCTTACAACTTTGTGTATGTGTGCGATAGATGTTTACATGTCTAGGACAACTTGTATACACAAAGACCAACCTTCAAGGTCACCAAAACAGTTCACAAACATGACATAACAACCAAACATGTCAAAAGACAAAAATTTGTTCGACAAGTGAAAGGGAGCAAGACACGTAGAGGAAACACATGGAATGACTTTCAGTGCTTGAAACCATGCATGTCATTGAAGACAAAATGATATGATAATGATAAGAAGTCCTTCAAGCTACACTAAGAGGTGTATTTCAAAATATGTGATTTGTTTTCCATACCTGCCCTCCAAAGGGTTATGCATCAGATGGAGTCTTCATGCGATCCTAATCTTCTATCATACCTTAGGTTCCTTGGTCTACTTATCTTCCTCCTCAGCTCCTTGAGAGTCATCTAGCATGTCATCCTTCTAGGTGGCCACTGAGAGACACAATTGCATAGTTTAAGTGAGCAGTGATTGTTGTGGGATGAGGCCCTGAGAGGACACATATACGCAGTTTTAGGTTGCGAGGCAGACTAGGTAGATCAGGGACAAAACTATGTTGTTTTAGGATGCAAGGCACTGTTGCTAGATGAGATGTTTTAGGATGCAAGGGAGATTGGGCAGCTGAGGGACAACATTGTGCAGTTTTAGGATGCAAGGCAAACTGGGTAGCTGAAATGCATGAGGGACAAAACTGCATGGTTTCTGGAGATAGTGGGTTTGGACTAAGGGAAGGAGACTGGAGGAAACCACTTCTCAATTTTGAATGCTAAGGGAGGTTGTGATTTCTATGCATTTCAAAGTTCCAGCAGCCAAGGGAAAATCTTGAGGGTTACATATGCAGAGTGTGCAACTTAGGAAAGCTAGATGAGGCTAGGTTCCTAGGGAAACTCCGGAGTTTGGCTAAGTGTGGGATCTGTGGAACAAATGTGAGCAATGATATAACTTTACTATGATCACACGCTTGAAAACTTAGTGATAAAACATAGACCATCTAGAACATATAACACATACTTCTCTTAATGCAACAACCTTTGTGGCATCTTACAGCAAGTGCGGCTCCGATGATAGACTTTGGGAGGATAAAGGAGACTCCTGTGTAAGAGTGTGTGAAAAGAGTGTGAAAAATGTCTATGTGGTGAGGACAACCCATTCTCACAAAGATTTCCACTTGAAGCAAAAAAAACTTCCCTTTGCATAACAAGCAATAATCCCCATGCCCAAAGATGACACATACTATATAAATATAAAAGCGTGAATGAATCTTAAGATCAAAGAGGGAAGCTTGAGATCATTAGCTTACTAAATAAGTGAACAAGGAATGATTGATCACAGGATCCACAGTAGGCTCTGAAATTTAGGTATAGGCTAAATTTTTGGAAGGTGTTGCGGCCACTACAACACTTGGTGACACACTGGTTGAATACCAGCTTCTCTGTCTTTGTTCGTTTTAGTGCACGCCCTTGGTCCTTCAGGGAGTATTGATTCATTGTGTAGATTATTTTGTCTTCCCCACTTACCCCATGGGAAGACATGTTCTGCTTTGTACCTTATCAATTGAACGCAACGTAAGATTCAACCAGATCATAGTGTTTCGAATTGGGAATGGTAGTTTAGCTCACAAGCTTAAGATTTTCAGAGTATATTTTTTCATCTTTGGTGTTTCTTTGCTACCAGCAGGCCTAGACAGTACCCCGGCAGAGTCACACAGGAACACAAACATTGCTTTACTGCAAGTGAGCCTGGACAGTACCCCAATGGAGTTGCTTTCTTCACCTCTCTGCGGAGGAAGCCTTTCTCTTCTTTCGCCTTTGTTATTTTTTTTTTAAGATAGTTGTGCATAAGCACTTATTTATTTTTGGGGTGGAAGAGGGATCCCAACTTATTGAGAGTAGGAGAGGTTGTTCCTTCAAAGAAGCATATAAAGACCTCTTATTTAGGTTTTCTCATTTAGATTTTCCCCTTCTCTATTTCTACTAGTTGGATAAGCTTGAAAACACCAAAGTAGAAAATTGAGTATAGGCATGAGGTTCCCAAACTGGACACGGGTTCATGGTTGGAACAAAACTCTCCTTATAGACGGATCACATTTTCCGTCAAGACTTCATTGGAAAAAACTTACAACCAAACACAAAGAAGTCGAACACAGGATTGGCCAAATGTTGAGTGCCACAAGACTCTTTGAACTTCAGCCACATACACATTCAAAAGCTAAGACGCAGTAAGGCACAACACTTATTCGCGTAATGGAAAGGAAAACTCAACAAGGAAGAAAATAAATAAAAAATAAAGAAGACACAGAACCAAGAAACAAAATCAAAAGGCAAGAGAACAAAATGACCAAATAAAACAATATGTAAAACCATAATAAGAAAACCAGGGTGCACTATGAGTGCAAGGAAGGGAAAACTAAGATTCTGCTAATCCTACTCCTAACCTAACAGCTAGAAGGTCAGGGTCACGTAAAACGAAATTTCCAATGAAGCCACCGTGGTTGTTCCCGACCTACATCCACAAAGATATGAATGATTAAAACAGATAAAAGGTGATGTGCAACATAAGATATAAAAACTTGAAAAACTTTCACAAGGGAAGGAAGGTATTTCCTATGGGCAACAAAATGTGTCACAACCACTACTTTTATCCAATCCACATGCTTACCTTTTCTATGAATACCATTTTTCAACAAACCTTGGAAACCTCTTGCGAGTGTGTCCTCATTTGCACCAAGCTTCTCAGCAAGCGTGAGGAAGGTTTGAAACTTGTTGCCTGTAATAGAGATTTCCAAGTAAGATTGTTCCAACCATTCAGTGATTGGAACGTAAAATTCATGACGATCATCTTAAAAGCCTCGTGATCTTTGAAAAGATGAATTTTGGATTCCAAAAGCAGGATCATGATGGGAATCTTATAAGGAAAAATAGATCTGATCATTCTCAGCAGTCATACCAAGACAGTGAGGACCTCCCATAACCATCAATGAAGGTTGAAGTGCCTCACCCGCTTGACGGAAATCTAAAGAGAGAGATGTTAAACAATGAATATCAGAGAGTGTGAAGTGAATTTCATTGGATGTTCTAATGGGAAAATGATAAGCTGGATGACAGTGACCCAAGATAGAGAATTGGTCAGATGAGCTGATTGAAACATTGGATTTCCAGTTTGAAATGAACAAAGAAAAATCAGTTTGAACAATCTTGCGAATGCTCTGAATAATCGAACCAAGTTCCTTGCGAGTGAGATATGACAAATCGGCTTCCTAAAACTTGTGACCAATTTTACAAGCATCATAGTCGTCACAAGAGTTTAAAAATGATGCCAACATTGTGAATTGCGAATGCATGAAACTAGTTGAGGCATGGTGAATGAGGAAGAACTTGATTCGTATGAAAACTTGTGCATTCATCATCACACAAGGAGATTTCTGGTGTGATGAAATGGGAGAATGGAAGTACAAGATTCGCAAGAAGACCAAGGAGATGACCATTAAGGGAGAAATTCGATAAGTATGATTACGGGAAAAGATAGTCTTTGAGATGATCAACTTCACAATTCCATGACCTCATGAGAGATGAACATTCCCAACCTGATTTTGATGTGATAGGTGTGCATGAAGACAGATGCACTGTAACAGATTTGTGAATTTGGTTGTAAGTGAAAATTTCAAAATTTGAGAGATCACACTCGGATACCAAACATTGTTTACATAGGAATTCACATCGAGTGCAACCATGCAGATAAATGATTATTTGAGAGAAACCAAATATGATTTAGTTCAGGGGGCTTACCAAAATCCTGAGATCTTGACATGACCATCAACAAACGTTGAAGTGCCTCGACTCCCTGGAAGGTCCCATAACTTTCCAAAATTGTAGAATCACATTTTGAAGCTTGAACTAGATCATGCATGGTTTGAGGGTGGCTATTGTTGTGAATTTCAAAATTGTTCTTCAGTTGGCAGCCATCTCTGTCACAGGTTTCACCATCTTTGTTAGCTTCAACAACAATCATATTACTCAATTGAAGAGGCTCTTACGATAGTACATTCAAATATAAATGAATTGGTGAGATCTCATGAGCAAGCTGATTTGAAGATTTGTCTTCATGCAAAAGGATAGATGGTGAGGGGTGGGAAGGGTTCTCTGCAGTTTGACTATTTTCAACTTCATCATGGACAACCTCACTTCCTTGTGTCAATTGAGGAGATAGCTCATTAGATGAAGAAATAAAAGAGCATAGAGTATCTTCGCCGCATGTAGAATCGCTGCGAATGGTAGGACACACGAGAAAGTGAGGTGAAGAGGAAGTTTTGATGGGAACATCTTCTTTGATTGAACCAGATTTGAGATCTGAGTTAGAGTCTTCATGAGAAACTGAATATCACATGATATGATTGGGCGTTTGTCATGGCATATGGAATCATGGGAGTGATTACTGCCCATGACCGAGGGTTGATTGAAATAATTGATTGAACTGGATTTTCCACCAAGATTAGCAGATTGAGAATCATTCAAGAATGGAAACTCATTTTTGATGTGTATAATTTTGAAATAGAGAGGAAAATTTGATATTTTCCTCACCTTCCTTTTCCTCTACCTGCATGTGACTGCCTTGCACCTAATCGCAATTTGAGCTAGCAGCTTGAGAATAAAGAGGATGTGAAAAACTGGCTAGTGAAGCAGATTGATCAAGTGAGTCATGGTACAAGGAGTCATGATGTGGAGAAGATAGAGGAGAACAGAAATTTGGATCAATCTTGAGATTAGAGTTGTGAATAGTGACATCCTCTTATGGAATGGAGGAGTGAGTCTTCGTTGTAGGATTCCTGAGCCATTCTGGAATTTCCTCCATTGAAGCGGGAGATGAATGATAAAATGGGTTTGGGACTTGATTCACATATTTCTTAGCTTCATGATCACCACAAGGAGGCACCCACATTGGGACCGAAAAGGAGGAGGACAAGGAATAAATGGGGTGGTGGGCTCCTCCTCTGCAATATATGGTGCCTCATGATCTGCAAGAGTTGGGGAGGAAGGAAAATTAGGAGGTTCATCGTATTGGGAGACATGAACCAAATGTATAAACTCTTGTCCAAAAGTTTGTCAAGAATTTCGCAACAGATGTGAAGGAATCGATCATCAAAGTCCTCAATTATTCATCAGGCTCCATTCTTAAACAACAGATTTTTTCATAGACATCTCGGTGGTTATACTTATCGAAGGCTTTAACCATCATCTTGGAATGTTGTCTGAATGAACTGATAGAAGAAATGGGTAATGTATGGTGCCAATGTTTAACCTAACCTTCGAAAGTGAGGGTGAGTAATATAGCCCAGACATCTTCAGACTTTATTTTGTGACAATGGCAAAGAGTCATAATTTGAAGCAGATGTATATGAAAAGGTGATTCACCCTCACCATTGAAATTCAACTTAGAGGGGTCATGGATAGCTTCCACAGGGATGGTACAATTAATTATTTTAGAAAAACATCCCGGGATTATGATTTTAGGAAGAGCCATTTTAAATAAGAGATTCAAACCAGACTCTATAGGTACAAGCTGTTGTTTTTCCCTCCTTCTATAGCCATCTTTTTACAGTATTGGAAATCCGTCAACCAAGGGGATCTCCCCGATATGAAGTCCCAACTAGACCTCACATTGTTTGGTGTAGGATTCCCATCAAGTATAAAGGCCTTGTTGCCATATACTCATAGATCTGCCTTGGCTCTAACTATCAGCACATGAGAGTGTTACGCTGGTATCTTCAAACAACAAGGTAAGTGTGCTTGGTGAGTGCGTAACGTAACTGTGTCAAGGTTCTCTTACTGCAAAAGGGTGAGAAAAGTGAGAGGTAATAGTAACACCCAGAAAGAGACGCACGTGACCCAGGAATGGTCTGTCCAGCATCCAGCAAAATAGTCCAGAGCGGACGCGACAGTCGTTAAAACCAAAGTACAAGGGAAGACTCGTCCACCATCCAGCAGAGTCATCCACAAGGATGAGACAACAGTGATAACCAATACATCACATTCCCAACAAGGTAAGTACTAAAACAACCGAAATAGTTCAACTATCTTAGTACATGTGACACGAACATGAATTACAAATGCTGAAAGAATAGTATTACAAACATATACAAAACATGCATGAAACGTGTTTTCCTGAACATGCTTCTGAATTAAGAAAAAATTCCAAGACACATTTGCACATCATACATCACTAGCCCTAATAGTGGGACATTGGAGCCACTCCTCGATCCTCAAAGAACTCAATGAAAACTATATATGCTTCGTGGGAGGAGCCAAGGTGAAAAGTCCTTGCTCATACAATGGGAAGGGTATATGTAGCCAAGGTTGATGCTTGACCCTTGTGACTCTTGGACTTCTCTCATGACAGGTCAACTTCCTATGACTTTTCAACTGACATGACTCTTCATCTTCATTGTGTGTTCGTTGGACTTTCACTTTACATTACATTCGGTTACAATAGATATGGCCCATAGTAGTGATGTGGCCTCGACAACTCATGACACAACTTGACATGACACTGTTGACATGGACTGGATGGCTTTGGTGGCAATGTTAAGCTATTGTTGTTGCTTAGTGATGGATGTGTTTTTGGATGTTCTTTCTCTTCTCCTCCGCATAGCTTGATGTTGTGGGGTCTTCAATTATCTTGGTCTTGTAAGATGGTTGCATGCATGTGTTCCCTTCCCTTTTTCTTTGATGATCTTTTTCATCCATCCAACTACAAATAAGTCTTCTAGAATGTTTTCTCCTTATCCATCTCATTCATCCTCTCGCCATGATCTATTAGTGTACCTATTCCTGCAATTCACTCATGACAGGACGAAATCAAATCCAAAACCTCCTAGTTTAAGATGATGCATTATTTTCCATGGACCGGGCCCGGGATAGATGACGGGCCAGGAAAGAGGGCCTAGTATCTACGCACTACGCAGTTCTAGATGACAGGTAGGGATATTGGTCACTGAGACTGCACAAAGCGCAACTCGGGCTTGAATGAGGAACTCTGGGGCACGGTCTTCACTATCAAGGAAAACTGCGCAATGGCCACTGGGAGGCAGGATTGCACAGTTGAGGTAACCAATGGCAGTTGCAATGTGGGACCCTGGGACACCTCTACGCAGTTTTTTAAGGGAAGACAAGACAGGGCGGGAGAGGGACCAGAGAGGACAAATTTGTGACATTTCTGGGAGCAGTGATTCCCAGCTGAGGGAAGACACTAGGAGGAGACCTCTACACAGTTCTAGGAAGTAAAGAATGTTTAGTTCTTTGTGCATTGTGAGGTTATAGCAGGTAGGGAGGAGGCTTGATGACTGATCTTGCAAAGTGCGCAGTTCAGGTCAAGATTTGAGGCAGTTTCTACACAATTCTGGGAAGGAAGGCAGACTGCTCACCTCTGGGATTGAGCAGTGCAACTATACTAGGGGGCGGCCTCAAGCACTGCGCAATTCCTAGGAGCAAAGCAGCATCATTGAGGGCTGATACTGCGCAATGTAGCACAGTCGAGGTCTAGTGAAGTGGATTTGTTCAGTCGGAAGGATTTTCAGGAAAATGGCTAAGTGTGGGAGGCAAGTGAACTTGTGAGCACTTGGCATTGTGATCACACACTTAGCATACTTCAACAACATGACAACATAGACCACTGAGACAACAAGATAAAGAATTTCCCTCTATGAGACTATCTAAATTTAAAAGCGACAAGTTCGGCACTGGGATAGACCTTTGCATGACCATGACGACACTTGTGTGACAGTGCTTACAACTTTGTGTATGAGTGTGATAGATGATTACATGTGTTAATTTTAGGTATGTTCTATGCTAGAGCAATTTA
Source organism: Pinus tabuliformis (assembly GCA_031772625.1). Classification (NCBI taxonomy): domain Eukaryota; kingdom Viridiplantae; phylum Streptophyta; class Pinopsida; order Pinales; family Pinaceae; genus Pinus; species Pinus tabuliformis. The sequence goes on from CM062816.1 coordinate 431,203,789, forward strand.
TTTCAATTTTCACACTTAGCTCATTATCTTTTCCGGATTAGCAATCACATCAGCATTAAAGTAAAGTGCAGATAGAACATAAATATAAATCATAGAAGACAAGCCAAGACAAGAGGACACATGATGTGGCGCTAGCCATGGACAAACCGCACAATGTGGGGAAACCCTTGATCAATTCTTCTTTGATGTTCTTCAAAGTTCAACAGAGAAAGAGAGAGAGAGAGAGATAGTACATTTACAATAGAATTCAACACTTTGACTTATCTAGATAAGAGCATAGATCATCTCTAAGAAGATGATACATGAGATCAGTTGATGACATGTTGCTTCAATTGATTCTCCGAGGTAGCTCCTTCCCCTATCGTTGTGTTGCATTTCTTCATCAAGCTGCACCTCACTGCGCTGCACCATGCTACACCCATCATCACTGTACTACATTATGTGCCATTGATGCACCATGTTGCCTTCCCGGAAGTTCCGATTGTTCCCTGTACTTTCGATAGTTCTGGCTGTTCTTGGCAGTTCCTATAGTTCCAACAGTTCCGGCTTTTCCAGCTTTTCCAACAATTCCGACTTTTCCGGCAGTACCAGCTTTTCCAGCTTTTCCGGCAGTTCCAATTTTTCCGGCAGTTTCGGCTTTTCCGGCAGTTCCAGCTTTTCTGGCAGTTCCGGCTTTTTCGACTTTTCCAGCAGTTCCGGCTTTTCCGGCTTTTCTGGCAGTTCCAGCTTTTTCAGCAGTTCCGGCTTTTCCGTCTTTTCTGACAGTTCCGACTTTTCCAGCTTTTCCGGCTTTTCTGGCAGTTCCGGCTTTTCAGGATTTTCCAGCTTTTCCGACAGTTCCGGCTTTTCCGACAGTTCCGACTTTTCTGGTAGTTCCGGATTTTTTGGCAGTTCCGACTTTTCCGGCAGTTCTAGCTTTTCAAACAGTTTTGGCTTTTCCAACTTTTTCGGCAGTTTCGGCTTTTTCGGCTTTCTAGATCAGGGTAGCGTTATCCCTTAGGATCTCTCCTCCTACTAAAATCCAAAGACAAGTAGAGAGAGGAAGAGATCCCAAGTGTGCATTGAAATGACTTGAAGTCCTCTATATTTATACTAAAACGTAGATGATGAATAGGCATGTCTATTGGGCTTTTGAGCCTACTCAAGTTGTTGGTCGGCTTGATAATAATTCCATAATCAAAATAAATTCATAACTCCATGAATACTTATCGGAATCGGATGATCTTTAGATCAATCCTACACCTCTCGATGAGAGGGATCCAATAAAAATATCAGCTGCCATAAATAAGCTGACCCACATGGAGTTTGGCCCTAGTTGCCAATTTTAACACTCCCTCTCAACTAGGGAGAACTCCATCCGCTGATCCATATGTCTGACTGTATTGTCTCTGCCATCAGTGCCCTGCACTGCTCTGCTCAGCTCTACTAGCTCTGCTCAACTCTGTTCTCTCTACTCAGCTCTGCTGGCTCTGCTCTACTCTGCTCAGCTCTGCTCTACTCAACTTTTCTCAACTCTGCTGGCTTTGCTCTACTCTACTCAGCTCTGCTGGCTCTGCTCTGCTCTGCTTAGCTCTACTAAACCATGAAGAAGAAGAATTGATCAAGAATGTCACATACCATTCTCCACTGACCCGAAGTCAGTCTCATAGTGCGTATCACTGGTCCCAAACCAGTCTCAACCGACCCAAAGTCAACGTCATAGTGGGTACCACTCCTACCACTGGTCCCAGACCAGTCTCAACCGACCCGAAGTCAACATCATAGTATGTACCACTCTCATTGGTCCCAGACCAGTCCTCCACTGATCCGAAGTCAGTCTCAGAGTATGTACCATTGGTCCCAAACCAGTCTCAACCAACCCGAAGTCAGCGTCATAGTAGGTACAACTCCTACGACTGGTCCCAGACCAGTATCATTGATCCCAGATCAATGAAGGGCATCCTAGCATAGGGAGTACGGTAGATACAGTGATGTGTCCATCGGTACTACTATGGTCCCTATCCTCATTTCCCTGCTCATTGATCAGATGAGAGGTACTTCCCATGAGTCCCAGACTGCATGGGTAGGATGCCTTGACAGGAGAACTAATCAATCATATCCTCATAGGAGAACTTATCATCCTGCTACACAATCGCCATGGAGAACACATCATCCAAGCCTCATAGGAGAGCTAATCATCCTGCTACATAATCGTCATGGAGAACACATCATCCAGACCTCACAGGAGAACTAATCATCCTGCTACATAATCGTCATGGAGAACACATCATCCAGACCTCACAGGAGAACTAATCATCCTACTACATAGTTGCCACGAGAGAACTAATCATCCCGGCCCACAGGAGAACTAATCATCCTGTTCATAGCGCACCACCAGGGGAGGGTGAGTTGCCTTGTGGTCGTATGTTGCTCCAGTAAGTACCCCAAGCCCCCTAGAGCTCCTAGAGCTCAATGCATGCAACATGCAGGACCCTTATAAGAAGGTCTCTCAACAACTCCAAGTCGTTCGGGAAAGTCACAGATTTGACCTTTACCCGGGGCTTTAACAAAATGTCTGCAACCTATACATCAATCTCAATGCAATGGAGCCTCCTCGCTCACTAACTTATCATATCCCAGATAAGGCAGTATCTGATGTCTATCTGCTAGAGCAATCATCGAATACAGGATTCCTCAATAATCGAACCCCACCTCTAGTTGTCACAGAAAATCACAGTGGTATTCATCATGTGTACAAACAGCTCACTTAAGAGCTTCTGCAACCATGCAGCTTCACACGAGATCATACTCGTAGCTATGTATTCGGTCTCGGTGGTGCTTATAGCAACCGATTTCTGCTTCCTGCTCATCCATGATATTGAAGCAGAATCTAAAGAGAACCAACACTAAGAAGTGCTCTAGTGATCCTCCACACTGCCTACCCACTCAGCATTTGAATAATCATGCAGTTTCATATTTCCGGCAGTGTATCTCAATCCATGAGAGATTGTGCCCTGAATATATCTCAGAAGATTCTTGGCACCAATCCAGTGAGGCTCAACCAAATGTGAGCTCACCATGCTAACTGCAAAACATATGTTTGGATGGAAGTTCATCAAGAACATCAACGTGAATGAGTTTATGAAACTCAGAGCCATTTCCCAAATATGGTCCGACATCACTACCATATAACTTTTGAAAGTTAAGATCCTCGAGGTAGTCACAGGCTTGCAGTTTATCATTCCACATTCGGAATCCAACTTCCTCTTACTTCTGCAAATGAGAGGGTCTGCACCTATCAGAAATAGGTCATCCTCATAAGGTGCCAGTATGAGAGGTCTATCATCCACAACCTTTGAGTAATTATTTGGATCGATTTCACTCCTAGTGAATCTTAGCTTCATCTGAAAACTATCAATCTTCTCAAACTACGCCTGGGGAGTTTTGCTTCAAGCCATAGAGGGATTTCTTCCACCTGCATACGTGAGATTCCTGATCATCAATCTCAAACCCCTCGGGTTTTTCCAAACCTGTGGACCTGCTGCATGAGGGAAATGGTCCACTTGTAATATTTTCCTTCGGTACATCTCAAACATGTACTTTCATGCTCTTTTTGAATTCAGGCATCCCTGTCACCATCTGACTCACAGGCCTTTGGTGCTATGTGTCAATGGACATGGTCCCTAGTGGACTTCCTGCAACTTGATACAACCCTGAACTCAAAAACATCTTTGAAAATTCTATTTTGAAACATATACCTTTCCATCGATGAGTGCCACCCTGAAACCTTTGACTTCCATTATTGAAATGGATGTCAGGTCCTTCTTGTGATCAGGTACATAAAAGAAATTTTGTAAATGAATTGAGTTACCCTCATTCAATTGAGGGATAACATTCCCTACACCCTTTTCGGGATAGGTGGCATTGGCTCCAAGTATAATCCCACGATTGTTTCTATCTCTACCAAATTAGAGAGTGCACCCATCTATTCGATGAAGTGCCTTGAAGCACTACAATCAATAAGCCAAATTCCCAAAGAATCTGAAGGAGAGGGCTAATACAAGATAACACTTCTTTATCTTATCAGAAACAACATTTGATTCTTCATACCTGGGGCTCCTTGCTTTCTTTGAAGAGTTGACCATTTCCTTGATGACCTGCGTTACCTGTCATTCCTTTGATAATTGAAGATGTCCCTAGAATGATTGTTATCTTCATCAAGAGATGTGTCTCTGCCATTCAGACACTCCTTCACATAATGGCTAAACTTATTGCAACCAAGGCATCCGCCTTTCCTTCCACCCTTAGATCTGAACTTCCCAATGAAGTGATCTTTAGGTAGGCCATCAGAAACTTCCGCTACGCCATTCTGATAATATTCTCTGCTTCGGCTTCACCCTCGGTGAATTTGAAGAGGGATGAGGAATCCACTAATCGTTTTGTCCTTTCCCAACTGTCTTCGGTGATTGCTCTTTCACTCTTGCTTGGGCATTGTCTTCACCTCAGCTCTGATACCATGTTAATTTTAGGTATGTTCTATGCTAGAGCAATTTATTTCAATTTTCACACTTAGCTCATTATCTTTTCCAAATTAGCAATCACATCAGCATTAAAGTAAACTGCAGATAGAACATAAATATAAATAGTAGAAGATAAGCCAAGACAAGAGGACACAAGATGTGGCACTAGCCAGGGACAAACCCCACAATGTGGGGAAACCCTTGATCAATTCTTCTTTTATGTTCTTCAAAGTTCATTAGAGAAAGAGAGAGAGAGAAATAGTACATTTACAATAGAAGTCAACACTTTGACTTATCTAGATAAGAGCATAGATCATCTCTAAGAAGATGATACATGAGATCAGTTGATGACATGCTGCTTCAATTGATTCTCCAAGGTGACTCCTTCCCCTATCGTTGTGCTGCATTTCGTCATCATGCTGCACCTCACCGGGCTGCACCATGCTATACCCATCATCACTATACTACATTATGTGCCATTGCTGCAACATGTTGCCTTATCGGCAGTTCTAGTTGTTCCCTACAGTTCCGACTGTTCTCAGCAGTTCCAACAGTTCCAGCAATTCCGACTTTTCCGGAAATCCTGGCTTTTCAGATAGTTCCGGCTTTTTTGGCAGTTCCGGCTTTCCTGGCTTTTCCAGTAGTTCTGGCTTTTCCAGCAGTTCCGGCTTTTCCAACAGTTCTGGCTTTTCCGGCAGTTCTGGCTTTTCTGGCAGTTCCATATTTTCCGGCAGTTCCAACTTTTCCGACTTTTCCAGCACTTCCGACTTTTCTGACTTTTTCGGCTTTTCCGACAGTTCCAGCTTTTTCGACAGTTCCGACTTTTCCAGCTTTTCTGACAATTCCGGCTTTTTCAGCTTTTCCAACTTTTCTGGCTTTTCTGATAGTTCCAGCTTTTCCAGCTTTTCTGACAGTTCTGGCTTTTCTGGATTTTCCGGCTTTTCCGACAGTTCCAGCTTTTTCGACAGTTCCGGCTTTTTCGGTAGTTCTGACCTTTCCGGCAGTTCTGGCTTTTCCAGCTTTTTCGGCAGTTCCGGCTTTTCCGGCTTTCTGGATCAGGGCAGCGTTATCCCTTAGGATCTCTCCTCCTACTAAAACCCAAAGACAAGTAGAGAGAGGAAGAGATCCCAAGTATGTGTTGAAATGACTTGAAGCCCTCTATATTTATACTAAAACGTAGATATGAATAGGCATGTCTATTGGGCTTTTGAGCCTACTCAAGTTGCTGGTCAGCTTAATAATAATTCCATAATCAAAATAAATTCATAACTCCACGAATACTTATCGGAATCAGATGATATTTAGATCAATCCTACACCTCTCGATGAGAGGGATCCAATAAAAATATTAGCTACCATAAATAAGTTGACCCACATGGAGTTTGGCCCTAGTTTCCAATTTTAACAACATGGCTAGGACAACTTGTATAAATAAAGACTAACCTTCAAGGTCACTAGAAAGGTTTGCAAACATGACATAACAACCAAATATCTCAAAAGATGACAATTGATCCGACAAGCGAAAGGGAGCAAGACACGTAGAGGAAACACGTGGAATGACTTTCAGTTCTTACAACCATGCATGTCATTGAAGACATAATGATATGACAATGATAATCAGTCCTTCAAGCTACACTAAGAGGTGTATTTCAAACCATGTGTTTTGTTTTCCATACCTACCCTCCAAAGGGTTATGCATCAGATGGAGTCTTCATTGGGTCTTGATCTTCTATCATACCTTGGGTTCCTTCATCTAGTTATCTTTCTCCTCAATTCCTTGAGAGTCATATAGAATGTCATCCTTCTTCATGGCCACTGAGAGACATAATTGTGATGTTTAAGCGGGTAGTGAATGTTGCGGAATGAGGCCTTGGGAGGACACATTTGTGCAGTTTCAGGATTCAAGGCAGACTCGACAGTTGAGGGACAAAACTACGTAGTTTTAGGATGTAAGGAAAAACTGCAGGATGAGGCCCTAGGAGGACACATATGTGGAGTTTCAGGATGCAAGGCAGACTTGGCAGCTGAGGGAAAAAACTGTGCAATTTTAGGATGCAAAGCGAACTGGGCAGCTAAAATTCTTAAGGGACAAAATTGCGTAGTTTCTGGAGACAGTAGGTTCTGTTTGAGGGAAGGACACTGGAGGAAACCACTGTGAAGTTTTGAATGCTAAGGGAGGTTTGGATTTCTGCGCATTGCATAGTTCCAGCAGGCAAGGGAAAAGATTGAGGGTTACATAGGCGAAGTGTGTAGTTCAAGAAAGCTGGATGAGGCTAGGTTGCTAGGGAAAATCTAGAGTTTGGCTAAGTGTGGAATGAGTAGAACTGATGTGAATAGTGATAGAACTTGACTACAATCATAGGTTTGAACACTTAGTGATACAACATAAACCATTCAAAACATATAACACATACTTCAGTTAATGCAACAACCTTTGTGGCAGCTTACAACAAGTGTGGCTTTGATGATAGACTTTGGGAGAATAAAGGCGACACTTGTGTCAGAGTGTGTGAAATGAGTGTGAAACATGTCTATGTGTTGAGGACAACCCATTCTCACAAATATTTCCCCTTGAAGCAAAACAAACTTCCCTTTGTATAAAAAACGATAATCCCCATCCCCAAAGATAACACATACTATATAAAGATAAAACCGTGAAAGACTCTTATGATCAAAGAGGGAAGCTTGAGATCATCAGCTTACCAAATAAGTGACCAAGGAATGATCGATCACAGGATCTAGAGTAGGCTCCAAAATTTAAGTATAGGACAAAATTTTGGAGGGTGTTGCGACCGCTACAACATTCTCTTAAAATATTGTTATGCATTTGCATGCATAGTAACAATATCTAGTATGTTAGCTTTCCTTTGGAAATAATATGAAAGTGCATGCAAGATATGTTAGCATTTTTTGGAAATATGATGCTTGATAGCGATATGCATGTTACTAATGCATGTGCAATGATGTTAAAGAAGGAATCCCATGACATTTGTTTATGTTTTATGTATGCACATGAATAGATGTTAAAGTGTGACTAATAAAGATTGATTATTGGTTGATTAGTATATTATCTAATTATGATATCAAAGTGTATTGGCGAAAACAATGGCAGGTAAGGATGGTGACTTGTGCAAAGGATAGATTGTGTTTAACATTGTCATAGGTAAAGAACTAATGGTCCTTGCAGATTGGGGAGTGTGTGTTGCAGGATGGTCCACTGATAGAAAAACCAGGCCAAAAAGATATAAATATTGAAGATTTGTGGGTAAATGATATCATGATTATTGTAATAGTTTTTAGCTAGATATGTTGTATTTTAATTATATTTCTTTGTAATATTTTATGACAATTGTTAACGAATGGACTCCCTTACAAGCCATTGAGTGAGGGGTGAACACCCTCACGAGTGTTTAATAATAAAATTAAACATTTGCTGGTTTTCACCCTACAGGGTTTCCAAGGTATATCAATGTCTAATGATGCGGTTGTCTATTGTGCCATTTATGATGTTGATTCCTTACATGATGTGATATTTATATTATCAAGAATGTGATTAACTAACATAGTTAAATAATCATGGAATTGATGCAAGGTTACATCATAAAGTTTATGTTAATACGCTACAACAATGGTTATTAATGGTTTTGTAACTTACTATTCCTTTACCAAAGTCACTCTACGTAATGATGAAGATTCTATCTAATGGTTAATGAGGAGGGTGGAATAATAATTTGGATAGTTACCCATGGTTAAATTCTATTAACGTTTTCTAATTCCATGCATTTTCAGGTGAGGTTACCGAGGGATGTTACAAGTGTTTTCAAAGTTAAAGTTTGTAGCACTGACATATTTTGGGAATTAGTAAGCAGAAAATAAATTGAGGTATGATAATAATGGGCATTAGCTCAGGTATGATTCTAACAAACTACATAATGATATATGTAGTAGACTGCTTTTGACATGAGATGCATGATGCATTTTTATAACTGCATTAAAGAGTAGTAAGTTTAAAGTCTGTTGTAAAATTGTGCTCATGATATTTGTGCATAACAGTGTTTTGTAGAAGGTAAGATATTTATTAAAAGCAATTGTGGCTAATGTTGTTGATGTGATTAAGCAAGGGTAGCTTAGTGGCAACATAAGGACCTATGTAAGGTAAAACATTGCAATGTGATTTGCAACTGCAAATTAGAAAGTATAATCTTATGATATACAAAATATGACAATGTTTTTCTAAATTGCGTGATGTTATTTTGAAATGAATAATACTTGTATGGCATTTGATATCAGTTATGATTTCTTTTCAACTCACTTTTACATATCATGGGACCCAAGTTAAGGGTCAAGTATTAATGCATGATGTACATAAAGTTCCTTTCTTTAGTGATAATATGCAAATGGTCAGTTATGTAAATTACAGTGGGAAAAGGTGCTAAAGAGAATTTCACCTGCCAAATAGTTAAGGACAGTTGTGAAATACCATAAGGCCTTGGGTTGATGGCGATTTCCTGTCTAGGGGGGTTGATGGTGGTTTCCTACATGGATTTTTTCTCCCTAGAGCTAGATGATCTCAGTAAGGGAAAAGAGTTGGCCAAGATGGCGAAAGGGAAAAAAGCATGAGGTAACTCTGTTGATTTGGGATCTTGTTGGAGGAGGCCCAAAATTCCTCATAGATGGAACGTTGTCGGACTAATACGCATGACACTTCCAAGAGGAAAATTGTATTGGACCCTGTGTGGTCATTGGAATTCTTGAGTTGGTTGGCAAGTAGAATTCCAAACTAGACCTGGTATGGTATATGTCAAAGAACTGTCTGGATGTGAAGATGGCTTAATATGGTTGTGGAAACCAGTTCCCATTGCTTGGGAGGATCATTCTTTTTCCATTTTGGTTCTCATAGCATAATATATTAACTAATCAAATAAAAGATGTGTTAAATGTGAATTTTCTATGTGTTTGTGCAAAGAATTCTATGTACATCTTGACAAGAGAGGATTTTATTGCTCAAAATGGAATTACTAGAAATGTAAGTTCCTTTATTGTATTACCAATCTTGTGAATGTCTTTAGCAGGAGGCTAAGACAATATGTACTTGGTGCTGTTATTGATCATTTTGATGATTAGAGAGCTAGACTCTCTCTGAGTACTTGCAAAAGTACTGTGTGGATGTCTTTAGCAAGAGGCTAAGACAATATTCAGTTGATGCAGTTATTAATCATTTTGATGGTTAGAGAGTTGGATGCTCTCTCAGTACTCGTGGAAGTATTGTGATTAAAATATCACTTTACATTATATAAATAAGTGATAGTTATAAGTATTTCGTTTGATTTAAAATGTTGTGACTAATGTGATTATGTTGTATTTTTTAATCATATATTACAGGGTGCTTGTTGTTGGGTTATCAAACCATTGGAGTTCTTGCGTAAAAGTAGCCATCACTTATAAGAGTAATTGGTAAGTAAAATAATTTTGGTATAGAGATTTTGTTTTGTTTCTATGAATTTGAATATGGCTAAGTGATGGAAAGTAGAAATTTATTATCTTTACAGTTGTAAATCCTTATGACTATTGATAGAATGTTATTGTCTTTCTTATTGGTATTTCTTGGAAATGAAATCCTTCATCTTGGAGGGGAAGGATCCCCTTTGGGGTTATTTAGATTATCATATCATGAGTAAAATTTAATGACAAACGTCAAGGACCTTGTTTACTTCAAGGTGGGGAGTATGTAATATCCCATAACTCCTTGGCATTGATAAAAAGGTGATAATATTTATTTTAATTTACCTCAACTATTATGTATTAATAATTCATTGCAAAAACTAATTTTAGTATTCAAGAAACTAAATAACTTGAGAAGCAGTAAAAAAGATAAAGGCAAGAATAAGCAGGATGTGACTCTCTTAAAATGGGGAATTCGTTGGTGTTAAAAAAATTAATAATCTTTATTTTAATTTACTTCAAATGGTTACAATTAAGAAGTAGCTATGAAACCATTTAAAAAAAATAATCCATTCAGATATTGTCAAGAGGATGAGGGAAGGAGAGATATCTTGTCGAAGACGTGTCAGAGACTTGTTGGTGACTAAAGAGGAAAAATTCCTATCATCTTTGAAAAACAAACTCCCATCATCGTTTTATTCATTATTTTAATGGTCCATGAGGGCAACAAATAGGATTTTTTCATATATGGTTGAGAAATCAGATAAGTTCATTATGTATATAGCAAGCGTGTAGGCTATTCTTAACCTCTGACCTTTTCCCTAGCTACGGAATAATTATCAAAATCGAAGCCTAGGGTTTATTGGTTGTGTAGCAATGCACAAGTTGTATAAATCACATGACCTGTTATGAGCAACCATAAGAGGCCACAAATGAAGATGCAGGATCACACATATTATTATAGTGATCAAGGCCATTAAAGAAGAAGGAATCATGTGTTGAGAAATCTAGGGCAGAGGTATGGGATGATTTCTCTAGCAAAGATCACTGCTTGTGAATACATTTTACTTTCTTAAATAGGTTCTTCTTTACTTGATTATTATTATTATGTGTTCTTCTTCATCAAGAAGAAACCAAACCATAAATAACAATATGTAGGCTATCATCCAGTGCCAAAACCTCTCTAAGCTAAGGAAAACCCACTGAATTATTCTTCTTAGAGAACATTGAATTGACGAATTATAAGACCTAGACCCTTGACCAACAACCCCTCCAAGACTAATTCAACCGTTGATTGAAGATGCTTCAACTTCTCCTTCTTTCTTCACCCTCAATCCTGTAACTCAAGTCTCAAGTTTTCAACCTCTTTTTCTACAATCTTCAGCTACCTAAAATAGACTACAATTTCCCATGTGTGACCGAATTAGGGCTACTTAGGCCCTCCTTCTCCTTCGCTTGACTAGGGCTAGCTTCTTTGTGAATTTGGCCTTCAATATAGCTCTTCTTCTTGCCTTGTTTCGTCCCTCTTGAGATAACTGTGAATTTAGACTTGTAGTAGGAAGGAAACCCTAGTTTTCCTCGCACATGTGAACAAAGTTACCCAAAACATACTTGCAATTATTTCATTCTTCCTTTGACCTTGATCTTCTCTTCTTCACTTGGATGTGTGGCTTCTTCTTCGACCTTGCACATGAAATTCTTTTGTGTCAGATGATAATCCTTTGAATGGGGTCGAGTGCCCTATATAAGCTTCCCCCCATGCATGTAGTCTGAATTGACTTAATCCTAGGTCGACATTTCATCTTGGTGTAGGCTTATTGCTTCATTTGAAGGTCGGCTTGGACTTGTTCTTCGAGGGTCTTTTGACTCTTACAATGACTTAAATAAATATGTAACATACCCAATAAGGGTCTCTCATACATGAAAAAGACTTAATTGACTTTATGACTTAATGACCAATCCTAAAATCTCACAATGGGAGCTTGATCTACAAAAATAAAATTCTTTGAGCATGAAATCCATGTCTCAAGAATAACATAATTGTATTTGTCTTCTTTACATTAATTACATAAAATTATGATTACACATGTCATTATGAAGACCGAACCTAGTTACATATTTCAACACTGCCTCTTAACTAGGGAGGTATTCATAATCCATACAAAGTACTTGGACATTCTCAATCTGAAGAATTTTCATAAGAATAGTCAGATTGGTAACCCATTTGTTTAGCATCATATCATCCAACATTGTCACATAGAAAGGCCTTAACTAACCACTCTATCTCTCCATAGGATCAGAGCACAATGTTGGCGAGACCAATGATTTATACAAAATGAGTTTATATGTAAAATTTCTGGAGTTATCAACAATGGTCGTTGGCACATTGGTAAATAAAGAAATTTGTTGAGGAGGGGTCGGGGGATCAAATCCCACCCCTCCTTTTTATTACATAATGTTTTTAATTAAACAAAACGGGGGCGGGTCCACTGGTCCGGTGGCTCGCTCCCAATAACTCCCACCATAATGTTTTGGGCGCAGTGCATTAATGAACACATTTAAAAGGGGCGCATTTAAGGTTTGTTGGTTGAACGTTACATGGTGTATGGAATGGTTTTAACGTAGGGCCGCCGCGTGGGCAGGGCCGACCCTCCCACCGGCTGTGGGTTAAACTCCCACCAGCCTCGTTTAATGCGATGTCATGGCATTGGGGTGTAGGCCGAGTCCATATATAAAACGTATTGTTAGGAACTGATAGAGATCACAATTAAATTACTATTTAGACACACAAAATTAAGTAAGCCTTTTCTCAGTAATGATGTCTCCTTGAATTATAATATTTTAAACAATATTTTAAGAGAACGAATCATAATTAATAATTTTAAAAAATTGAGAATATTATCCATTGTCCAACTTTATCACTAATGTAAGTATCATTATGAGAGAATTGATACCTGGTATATGAATTTCCTAACTCTCAGAATTAGGATTCTGCTTGAAGAATTGAGAATTAGGGTTTCGCTCGAAGAATGATTACTTGAGTAGCTTCACAGTTACATCTGAATTTGGAGACTGTTCAAAGTGGAAAATAATGGTGGGAAGAGGTTCCGCATTGATGAGGTGTTCATTATTGAGAACTTCATGTAGATAATCTTCTTAGGATGATAGCGGTAACATAACCACCTCCTCCCACATTTACCCAAGTTCACTGGTCTACTAGGGTAAACATGTGACAAAGAGTTACTATGATATGACCCAACCTCCTAGATACAATTAAAAAAGTGGTGTCGACAACTAGAAACTTACTAACCTTCCTCAAGAGCTATAGGATCCCCAGGAGCTAAACAACCACTCTAGGTGCTCTATCCCTGAGCTACACTGCTTTTTCACTAACCTGGACTCCTAGTCGCATGCACAATCCTGCATCCATGCAACTATAGGCCTCCAGTCACATCCATAAGCCTGCAAGGTAGCGGCGCATTCCCAATTTCCCAGTTCTGAGCCTAAAACCATGGAATTTGTGCCACCTTTTCAGGGCTAGTCTCCAGATCATTGCCCAGAACTTGATGGGACTTTATAGAGTGGTAAATGAAACAAGGAAAAAGCCTCTAACACAAAACTTGATCAAGTAATTGAACTAATCAAGCCTAACCATGACATTCATTTTGTTAAACACATTGAGAACATGTAATCTAGAGGTCATAAATGCATATATGAACATAGGGGTATGATACTTATCTACGAATCATCAAGAAGGTCTAATGCCCTCTCATAATAGATGCAATAACATCTATTAGGACATGCATTCAATAACCATTCATTTACCAATCAAAACATGTTAAGAGCCATAACTAGAATCTTTCATGAAACCATGCTTATAACCAACATATAACCAGAATAATTACAATGATAGAACAATCATCAATTCCACATGATAACAAGTATAAAGGCTCTTGAAATATAAGAGGAAAATATCTCTTATTAACATATGTAAAATCCAACCAAGTTAGGGACTTCCACGTACCACCCAACCATAGATTGAGCTTAACCAAATATTTCTTTCAGCCAATCACCCCTGCACCATATTCCAAGCATGAATATGAGACTAAAGACAATACAACCAAGGCATCCTTAGGATTTACCACAATCTCGCCATTACTGGACAAGGGATTCCTAGGCCTCAAAAGTAAACATACACTACCAAGCTTTTCCGCAATCCCTCCAAAATCGGTCAAAGGATTCCTAGGCCCAAAACAAGCTTGGATGCCTTCAGATTTCTTCACCAATACCCTGAGGAATTTTCTCATCTCACCCTCAAGCTTTACTAAAATTCCACCATTATCGGTCCAAGGATTCCTAGGCCCTTGAGAATTTTCCTGAGACCACCTCACCCGATTCCAAAACCATCTAGCAATCCAAAGCTCAACCGAATGAAAGAACCCAATCACACCATGTCTATCCAGAAATGGCAAGGCAAGGCTAAAACCACTGTCACACTTGGAAAAACCCATGTCAATTATAGCAAGTGAACCAAATACACACATGCATGTACCATGCATGCCAAAACTAGTAAGGAAATCATACATGCAACTCAATACCTGCAAAGTAATCTCATTGTATCTGCTTGATCCAACTCTTCTTTGCTTAATCATTTATTTCACGTCCTTCCTTTTTCCAATGCTATAGTGCTCCAAGAATTATCTAAGTGTGTAAGAGTATGAGAGAATAGAGAGAGCTCCAAAACTAAACTGGGAAAAGTCTATGAAGTGATCCTCAAAAGCCTTTTTGTCATTAAGGCCTCTATTTCTTCAATTTCTTATATTTTTCCTTCAATTTTCCTCTCATGAAAACCTATGACCTTTCACCTCCCTTTTCTCCTAATTTTCTTTATTTCATAAATAAAATGCCAATTAATTCCTCTTTCCATTTTCAATGCATTTGTAAATTTCCTTAGCCATAATAAACTGAAATAAACACCGACTAGGATGTTTTGCCCAACATGCAGCTTGGAATACGTGTCCCATGACCTTGGTCTTATTTTGACTTTATTAACTTTATTACATGAAATTTTGACCTGGGGTTGTTACAAACCCCTCCCCCTTAGGGGAACATCGTCCTCGGTGTTCTATGACACCTATAACCAACAAGCCGCTGAAAACAAAACATACTACCTATTGAGCTTTATAACCCATCTCGATGCAATATTTATGATAACAACCTGCTGAAAACATGAAAAACATGTCATTTACTGGAGCTTTATAGCACAACTCATTATGATATTAACAATAACAACCACATATACATATGCAAATTTTCTTCAACCAACAAATAATCATATTGTCTATGGAGCTTTATAAATCCAACATGATACAATATTTACAATAATATACACATATATACATATGCACATTTTCTCTATCCAAAAAATAAAATGATACAATGCTTGCATCAACAATAAGGGAATTTAGAGGCTCATACCTCCACCCTCAAAGTAATACCAGGATTCACATCCTTCCCAGGAAGTCCAAAACCCATTTCCAAAGTCAAATATGCATCCAATGTCCAACTCTATGACCCTTGCACTACATGTACCCTTAGTAAACAGTCACTGACTCATTATTCTAGGGCACACCCCCAATGTGCATTTGATTCCATCTAGAAATGTTAATGACAAAAACCAATTCATTCCTCGGGCTTCCCTTCTCTGCTACATAGTCCCTCGAGAAATTCGATCACCCCCTTCTATGCAGTCACTCTGTTGGACACAGATTGTCATTGATGTCAATATGGCAATATTCGAGGAGCAGATAGAGACGAGAGGAGCAGACAGAGCCGAAGAAGAGGAGCACACAGAGCCATCGGAGCAGGTGGAGAGCGAAGCAGGGGAGCTCTGCGATTCTTTTTTGGTGGGAAGCTGAAGCTGCTTATTCGCGTTTTTGATTCAGGAATACTTGGTTTTTAGAAAACCATGGGTAAAGAGAAGACCCACATCAATATTGTGGTCATAGGACATGTCGACTCTGGCAAGTCCACCACTACCGGTCATCTTATTTACAAGCTTGGCGGTATCGACAAGCGTGTGATCGAGCGTTTTGAGAAGGAAGCTGCGGAAATGAACAAAAGGTCATTCAAGTATGCCTGGGTTCTTGACAAGCTTAAGGCTGAGCGCGAGCGTGGTATTACTATTGACATTGCTCTCTGGAAGTTTGAGACAACCAAGTATTACTGTACCGTCATTGATGCACCAGGCCATCGTGACTTTATCAAGAACATGATTACGGGTACATCACAGGCCGATTGTGTTGTTTTGATTATTGATTCTACCACCGGAGGTTTTGAAGCGGGTATTTCGAAGGATGGACAGCAGATACAGCACAACGGGCAGATCCAACGGTCGCGGGCGATAAAGATGCACGCAGGTTAACGAGCGGGAGGGCCGTACTAAAAGGCGGTTTCGCGGGCTAGCGGTATCCCCCGCACCGCCCACGGGAGGATGGCGGTATCCATATATGGCCGCGCGATCCAGTCACAATACGACACGTGGCGGATGAAAACCACCGCCCCCGCAGGTTAACGCGTATGCAGATTGCGTGATCGGGGCTTGTGACTGTCGTCCGATCATGCGACGGACGGTCAGATGGCGAGGAATATGCACGATGTTTAACGTGTGGGAAAAAAGGACTGTGACCGTTGGATCGCGATGATCAACGGCTGCGATTGCGAATGCGGCAGAGGCTAATATGGGCGCGATTACGTGGGTTTTTGGAATAAAACAGAAATGGCGGGGCAAAAGGGTGTTTCTAGACTTTTATATCAGTTTTCTTAGATTTCGTTCCTTTGGTTTTCGAATCGCAATGGAAATGGTGGCTTCCACCATGATGATATCGTCTGTTACGGCGGGATCATTTCATGAAAATCATCGTCCTTCTGTGGTGGTTGATGCACAGATCCGATCGAAGATAACCAACACCAATGGCACAGTTAGATTGCCTTTCGGAAGCTTTGGAAGCAATTTCTTCGGATACATTGCAGAGTTTGGCCAGGGTTCAGCCTTACAATGTCAGAGTGCTAGGACTTTGCAACCAGTTAGAGCTATTGCAACAGAGGCCCCTCCTAGAGTTCAAAGATCCTCGGGAAAGGAGAGGACCAAGATAGGAATAAATGGATTTGGTCATATTGGGAAGCTGAAAGATCAAGCGAGTCAGAGGAAACGACAGCGACTACGGAGGAAGCCTAAGAGTCGGTGTAAGTGGAAACGAATGGACAAAGGCATGGGAATGTATAAAATAGTAGAAACAGAGAATTGTTGGTGCAGTTATGGTGGTGAAGAACCCGAGGGTGAGATAGTAGAAGCAGCAGAGGCAAAAGAGGCAGAAAAAGCAGCGAAGGCTATAGAGGCAGCAAAAGCAACAGAGGTAGGAGAGCAGGAGTGAGACAACCTCAACTGAATAGAGTGCAGTAGCATACCTGTTTATACCAAGGTTGGGTTGGAGCCCAAGAGGTTGGAGCCTCAGAACTGAACAAGACTGAAGTCATTGGGGTAGGTGCTCCTAAGTGCAGAACCACTACAAAACAGAGTTGGTGCTCTGGAGGTTGGAGCCTCACTGAAGTCCAAGTTGGAGCTTGGCAACTATTCACAATCAGATTTATACTTATATTGTATTTATTTCTTTTCACTGTCTTGAGTTTTAATAAAAGCATTAAATTCAGCTGTTGATTTCTATGTTTTATGTATACATATACATATCTATATAGGTTGTTGGCAATCACTAGAACAATTAAAAAATAAATTTTAAGAAATACTGATTCACCCCCCCTCTCAGTATTTCCAACACACTCACCTTCCAAGTTCCCTAGCATCCCCTTTCTCGCGCAATCCATCCCTTGTCAAGGTTTCTTTGCATCGGAAGGTCCAAAAACCAAGGCATATCCCTACCTTAGAACAATCATTTCAGTCATAAAATTCTCATGAAAATCAATGGACACTATTGGGTACTAGTGTCCCACAATGGCCCTACTCCCGAATGCTTTATCAACATACTACTGCCTATTCCAACTCCTTTCACTGTTGCTGATAATTCTTGTAGTAAGTTTCAACTATCCAAACTAGGCATTTTCCATGTTTTCCCGTTCCAAGCACATAACCACCATTAAATTCAACATGAATTGAAATAAATTCAAATCATATCTCATTGGTAGCTCATCAATAAGGTACACCGGCAATTTTGTTTGCTTCTTGTCACAACAAGTCAAACTAGATCTTTGATCAAATCATCATATATAAACATATCACATTCGGTTAGCTCAAAAATCAATCATCATAAATCATATGTAACCATCATAGATCACATGCATAATAAAAATGGAAATAAAATATTGATACTTATCCTTTAAATGGTTCTTTTCTTCTACATTTATTCTTTGTCCTTTCCATATGCACACCGGATCGGTTGCCACACCCGGAAATCACCTAGTACTTCTCTTCTCTTCAATCACATACACATACACACAATGTACATCACACGCACACACCCACACACAGTGTACCACCCAACACATACACCTACACCCGGTGTTACCCCCAACACAATACATACACCTACACTTGGTGTACCACACAATGCATACACCTACACCTAGTGTACAACACAATACATATATGTACACAAAGTACAACACAACAAATACACATGTCATGATACAATGACTACACAATACACAACATAGTACCACATGTATACAACACAACGTGTATGATATGTACACAATACCACATGTACAAAGTACTTCTTGCACAACATATACACAACACCACATGTACACAACGCCACCTACCCAACGTGTACACAACACCACATGTACACAACATCACCTGCAAAATGTGTACACAACACCACATGAACGCAACACTGCATGTACCACATGTACATAGCACCACATACACACAACACCACATGTACAACATGCACACTGCACCATATGTACACAACACCACATATACAACATGCACACAACATTGCACACACAACACGCACACAACATTATATGTACACAACACCACATATCCAACATGTACACAACACTATATGTACACAATACCGCATATGCAACATGCACACAACACTATATGTACACAACACCACATATCCAACATGCACACAACACCATATGTACACAATACTGCATATGCAACATGCACACAACACTATAGGTACAACATGTACAACATATACACAATAATAGTATTGCACATCTAGAGACCACAGACTGAATCTACCAAGAAACCGTGCTTCTATTGTCTTATCCGTGTTTGTCCCAACATACCACAAATCACACCGATTTCATTCTGTTGATGTATCCTTCAACATTACCCGCCGTAACATAAACATAGACATAGTATAATCACATAATATCATTTCATATCCACATGATATTAACCTCATAGATATGTTAGGGCTACTATGCTTGCTTGATTCCTCATAAGCCAGGAACCTCTTCATGACATTCACCTGCATAAGTAATCATTCTTCCAAAAGAATGATCCTTAACAATAATGTCAGGCAAAAACATACATACATACATATATACACATAAACATTAGCATAAACAATCATGATCCCTGATGACCCTGTCAAACACACACACACACATATAAACATAAACATTAGCATGATCATGATCACAGTACAATTACCATATATCATAAGGTCAAAGTTAGGAGAACTCCCTTTATCTGTGCATAGCATGAACAACATTGAGAACAACAATTCCCAACATAACCAAGGCATTTGATGCCTCAAATCCATTTACTTTACCTTTCCTGCTACCTTCTCATGATTGTACTGTTGCTATCCATCTATCCCAGTAGACCAATCCAATCCAACTGGTTGTCATACCCTTGCCTTTATTTTCCCTTACTCATGCACCGCCTTCATCCGAGTCTTCCATTTCCTATTGGGTGTCATCCAACTCTTCCTAAGCTCCATTAACTTTCCTCTTTCCCCAACCAATTCCCAAGACCCTCAAAACATCATAGGAAATAACAAGAAGCAACCAAGAATAAAAACAAACAACAATACAACACCACAACAAAGTGGCATGGCCATGCACCAGACATAAACGAAACTACAAATCAAGCGCAAACGAATTAAAAAACACTAAAAGCACAAAACTAGCAACAAACACCATGACCCAATCCCCATGGTTCCCAATGCTTCCAAGGGAAAGTTCAACCTGAGCCTTCTTCAAGATTTCATGGTAGCCTCTTTTTCCATGCAATCCATACATCATACTTCCACAAACACAGAATTGTCAATGTATATACAAATATAACAATACACCAACTATCTTACCTTGTGCCAAGCACGTTGCATTGTAACTAAACACATCCATGCCATCTCTCAAGGGACTCCAATTCCCCTGACAAATCCAACTATAACTAGAAACTGGCTAATATACCTATTAAATACATGTTCATGAATATAACACATATCCATATAATGTTAGAAGAAATCAAGGTTAAGAAGACTTCCTATATTCATGCAAATCACTTGTTCGTTTGGAACTGCGATTTCCAAACATAGCCAAAGGAATTCTCACCCAATTCCTTTCTTTCTTTTAACTTTTACCTTGCTGCAATTGAGTCTTATTAGGTACTATCACATCACCCAATTGTTAGTTATATAAACAAATCAACTATTACCTTATCATGTTGATACCGAGCAAGTTTCCCTACAACTATTCACACATGTCAGTCACATGTTCCAAAGATCAAAACATCATGTCTATTAATTTGAAATCAACCTTTACCAAGACTAACAACCATGTCATAATCTGCAATCAACTCACAATCATAGTCATAATACTAAAACTATCACCCACTTGCACTCAAGTGCATATTAGCTATCTCAACACATTTTGTGTTAGCACAACTGTCTTTAAACAATATCATTCATTCATGCAATCTTATAGACACATACTCATATCATGAAATTAATCAAACATTGAAACAATTTGTAAACATATCATGTTATCTGAGCCAAATGGATAACATAATCCAACTCATACCTCAATGTATCTCAGGGGAGGCTATTACATCTGCACAAGACAATCTAGATTAGTATGACACAATATCACAATTATATTGACTAGTACCTGAATATTGTAACCATAACCATCTGCACAAACCAATCCAAGTTAACACGATACATATAACATCAATATATTAAATGTAATGACTATAATCATCATGTGTATGACCACAATGCATATAACAACAAGTTAACTACCATACATGAATATCTAACGCATGTGCATATGACCGCACTAAACAACTAACATTTATCACACATGTAACCATAACAAAAATAGGATGAAAAACATGTATATAACCATAATGTGTATAAAAATCATTAACCAACATACCTTCATGCCAAACATGCAATACTTGTATGATGATCTACTCTTACCCCGAGGTCCAGTGTTGCAACCTCACTTTGATGATCTGCTTCTCCTACTCGATCTCAACCAACAAATCAACCTCATAACATACCAACAATGTCATGATGACACAACTGCAACAATGACCATCAAAATGCATGCATAAGAAACACATAGACAATTAACATGCATGCATGACAAACAATTTCTGCCCATCTAGTCCAAGTGTTTGAACCTAAAGATTTGATACCACTCTGTAACCACCTCCTCCCACATATACCCAAGTTCACTAGTCTACTGGGGTAAAGTGACGAAGCGTTACTATGAAATGACCCTACCTCCTAGATACAATTAATAAAGTGGGGTAGACAACTAGAAACTTACTGACCTTCCTCAAGAGCTATAGGACCCCCAAAAGCTAAACAACCACTCAAGGTGCCCTAACCTTGAGCTACACTACTTTTTCGCTGACCTGGACTCCTAGTCACATGCACAAGCTTACCTCCATGAAACTTTAGGCATCTGGTCATGTGCATAAGCCTGCAAGGTAGCAACTATAATGCCAATTTCCTAGTTCCGAGCCTACAACTACGAAATATGTGCCACCTTTTCAGGCCTAGTCTCCTGATCACTGCCCAGAATGTGATGAGACTTTCCAGAGTAATAAATGATGCAATCAAAAAGCCTCTAACATAAAACTTGATCAAGGACTTGACCTAACCAAGCCTAACCATGACAGTCATTCCTTAAACACATTGAGAACATGTAATCTACAAATCATAAATGCATATCTGAACATAGGGGTCTTATACTTATTTGAGAATCATCAAGATGGTCTAATGCCCTCGCATAATAGTTGCAATATCATCTATTAGGTCATGCATTCAATAACCATTCATTTACCAATTAAAACATGTTAAGATCCATAATTAGAATCTGTCATGAAACAATGTTTATAACCAACATATAACCAAAATAATAACAATGATAGAACAACCATCAATTTCACATAATAAAAAGTATAAATTCTTATTAAATACAACAGGAAAAGAGCTCTTATTAACATATGAAAAATCCAACCAAGTCAGGGAATTCCACATACCATTTGACCATAGATTGAGTTGAACCAAATATTTCTTTCAGCTAATCATCCACGTGCCATATTCCAAGCATAAATGTGGGATTCAAGACAAAACAACCAGGCTTCCTCAGGCTTTATCGCAATCCTGCTAAAACTAGTCAAGGGACTCTTAGGCCCAAAACAAGCACCTACACAACCAGGCTTTACTGCAATCCCGTCATTATCGGTCAAGGGATTCCTAGGCCCAAACAACAAACATACACTACCAGGATTTACCACAATCCCACCAAAATCAGTCAAGGGATTCCTAGGCCCAAAACAAGCTTGGATGCCTCTGGATTTCTTCACCAATACCTTGAGGAATTTTCTCGTCTCCACCATCAGGCTTTACCGAAATCCCGCCATTATCAATCAAGGGATTCCTAGGCCCTTGGGAATTTTCCTGAGACCAACTCACCTAGTTCCAAAACCATTTGGAAATCCAAAGCTCATCTGAATGAAAGAACCCCATCACACCATGGCTATCCAAAAATGGCAAGGCGAGGTTGAAACCGTTGTCACACCTGGAAAAACCCATGTCAATGACAATAAGAGAACCAAATACACACATGCATGTACCATGCATGTCAAAACTAGCAAGGAAATCATACATATAACTCGATACCTGCAAAGTAATCTCGCTGCAGCCACTTGATCCAACTCTTCCTTGCTTGATATTCACTTTCCTTGCCTTCCTTTAGCTTCCCTTTTCCAATGCTAGAGTGCTCCAAGAATGATCTAAATGTGTAAGAGTATGAGTGAATAGAGAGAGCTCCAAAACATAATTGACAAAAGTCTGTGAACTAATCCTCATAAGCCTTTTTATCATTGATGCTTCTATTTTCTTCAATTCCCTCTATTTTTCCTTCAATTTCCCTCTCATGCAAACTTGTGACTTTTCATCTCCCTTTTCTCCTAATTTCCTTTATTTCATAAACAAAATTCAAATTAATGCCTCTTTTCCTTTTCAATTCCTTTGTCAATTTCCTTAGCCATAATAAACCGAAAATGAACACCCACTAGGATGTTTTTCCCAACATTTAGCTTGGAATACGTGTCCCCACAACCTTGGTCTTATTTTGTCTTTATTAATTTTATTACATGACCTTTAACCCGGGGTTTTTACAGATAAGTTAAGATAATATTCTAAGCATGAAGGTGGTAAATTAAATTATAATTTGGTTATTTGAAACCCTCAATTCCATAGGCCTCCTAACACCTAGTTTTTGTCCTTGGATTGGAAAATAACATTGAAATCCACAACCAAATATTTCTCTTTGCAAAAAAGGAAAATTCATTGGAATTTTATGTCTTTAAATAGGCTACATTAGATAATAATACCATGTTTTAAGAATACCATGGGAAAAATATGCTGGGAGAAATGTTGTATTGATGTCAAATGGTAGATTGTGAGAAAAATGTTGTCATTGATGCTAAATATGTGGGTTTCATGGAGAGTGCCAATGAGTGTAAAATTGAGGGGGAGTCCTCTGGTAGTTGTTGTGTTTAGTAGAGAACCATCATAGTAGGAGGTTAAGTGAGGAAGCTAAAAATATTATATCTATGGTGGTTGGGTGGCTCAATCTTTGAAGACACTTTTTGTCTCAGGGTATCTGGTCAGTTGCCTTAGCAATGTGCTTAGATGGATAAACCTTTCCAACGGTACAAGGTAGCCTGAAAAAACTTCAAAGAATGATGGAGTTATGGTCAATTGATTTTTTTCAATGTTTTAGGCTTCAAAGTTCCACACTGATCTTATGTGTTGCAAGAAATTTCTTGGTTAAAAGAAATTCTGGACTTAGGCGTATTTGTGAAGAAGTCGGACCAATTAGTAAGGTCAAGCTATGGGGCTAGTTAGAAGGTTGACCCAGTTGGGAGGTCGTTCGGCTTAAGGTTTCAACATATGTACAGAGGATCAACCCCCAACCCCTAACCTAAGTAGGACCTGACTAAGATAGTTGGTAGTTGTATATTGATGATGAATGGTGTTAAGGCGACATATAGTCTGAGACAGTTCGTGCACCACATACCTCCCTTCTAGTGTCCCAACGGATTGAGGGACTGACTCCTTACCTGTGTGGGACCCAACGCATAAAGAATCTCAATATATGTTAAGTTGGGCGAGTCGATGATCCAACAGATAGTTTCTCTGCCCACTAAGAGATATCTCGATCCCTGAGTTGTGACCTGAAGCACTCAATAACTAGGTTGTTGCTTCTAACCCCATGGGCATATGATGCCAAGTCCTTAAGGAGTACATGATGGCATGTTTGGTAGAAGTCGTTGAATATGGAAGTTAACCAATTCTGGAGATTTAGCTATAGACACTGCTAAAAACCAGTGATACACTAGATTTGATAAACTAAGCAGGTTGACCAGCATTCAATGTTGGGCACAACAAACATGACACAAAATCAAAGTGATTTGATTGAAGGCAACAAATCATAGTTAATGTGGTGGGTGTATCACAATTGTTTCAGTAATGGGGTTTCTTTGATCTTGGAAAGATAACATTAGAGGACAAGTATTAGACAATTCAAATTAAGAATGTAGTCTCCATTGGAAAAACTCTAAACATGTACTGTGGTCATTTAATTAATAAGGGGAGTCATACTAAGAATTTAAGGGGTCAATTGGATCACACAAGAAATGTACTATGTATATTTATGATTACTGGTTTTGTGCTCTAGTGTTTACTTTCCTTCAAGTCCTATTTCATTAATTGTGGTTCTCGAACTACATGATAGAGAAGGAGAAAACTTTTTGTATAGTGCAGTAATGAAAAATTATATGGGGAGAATTTTGTATGGTGTGTGGTTGTGTGATATTATGAGTTGTGTATGAGCCGAAATAGAGTGGAACAATAAAGTAAGATGTGTAGAGGATTTTGTATGGATGTGCACCAA
The DNA here is from genome assembly GCA_031772625.1 of Pinus tabuliformis. NCBI lineage: Eukaryota > Viridiplantae > Streptophyta > Pinopsida > Pinales > Pinaceae > Pinus > Pinus tabuliformis. The sequence continues at coordinate 431,229,194 of CM062816.1, forward strand.
TGATATGTATGTTGAGTGAAGCGCAGAGAGTGCAGTGGACCAGAAACAATTGAGGCAAAGACAACTAAGTGTGTGTGAAAAGAAAATGAGAAGGAGTTTAGAATGAAAACATACTAGAGTAACAATTTAATTGTAATATTGAGATAAGTCATTGTTCTTAGTTTGAAAATTGTATGAAGTAGTAGAACAATTGACTGAAGTAGGTTGGGGTCTGTAATTATAAGATGTTGAAGCCTTTAGGAAAGTAGTGACTCGTTGATCTAAAGGTGGTTGGGGCCTCTTGTGAGTCGGTGCTCACAAACAATAAGTAGTTAGAGTTGGTGCCTTAGATTATCATCATAATACAAAACAAGCTTTAGTGGTTTTTCTCCTTGAAGGGCTTCCACATAAATCATTGTGTCAAATGTATGTGAATGTTGGTTTGTCATGTGTTGTTTGATTTCATGCCATTGGAAGTTTAAGAGCTCGACGCTAAAAAAAGAAAAAATGTTAATTACTGATTAACTCCCCCTCTGAGTAATCCTTAATTCCCAACAAAATCATGGGTTGTAAAAAGGCAAAGCCCAAAAATCTAAATTGACTATTTTATCTCAATTTTATTTTAATTATTAACTTTAGTTATTTTATTTAATTTTATTTCTATTTCTATTTTTATGTAATTTGACCAAGTCAAAATGTTTACATATAATACATTACACAATTTCTTCCATACCAGGCACAACAAAGTGTTTACATTTCTTCCATACGGGGCACAACAAAATGTTTACAGGGCATTACATCTCTTCCATACTGTGCTCTAGAGCACCTCTCTCCTCAATGATAGAAAGTTTTATGATTATTTTTGTACAAAATGATTTTTATAAACTATAAATAAGTCATTAAAATACAATAATTTTACATATTAATTTTAAAATATGTGTCATTAAAATAAGAGAATTATATATATAAATTTTATTTAAAGGTTATTATTACATCTTTACAGTTGAGTATTGGAGAAATATTGTTATGGTAGACTAGATGAAATAATAAATCAAATAATAATAATAATTTATAATATGCATATCACATAATGAATTTAAATAATAATGATTCATCTATATATTATTTATAATCTTTATAGTATTTCTATTTTCCAATCTTGTAACGATTTGTTGGAATTACAAGAATGACTTGTGAACACTCCACAATTGAGTGTCCCATGGATTTTTCAAGGTACTGAATTTATTTATGTAGTCAAAACCATATTTTAAATAACAAAATATCAAAATTTCACCAAAAAAATGTTTTTTTCCTTTTTTCTTTTAGCTGAAAACTCCAAAATGTATAATAGTTGGACAATACCTAAATTAAAATTTTGGTCTATTTGTTATATGATTTGAAGGTTTTTAGAACATATTTTCCAACCAAATTTGTCGAGTGGAATTACAAAATTGAGTTGTGAACTCTCCACAATCCAAGCTTCCTATAGGATTTTCAAGGTCCTAAATCCATATATACCATTGAAAACATATTTTAAAGAACAAAAGATCAAAATTTTAGAATTATTATTAAAAAAATTCAAAACATACAATAATTACACCACCAAATTGAAATTTATATTTAAATTTAATTAATAAATATATAAAAACTTAATATTTACAATAATAAAAAATCAAAATTTCAAAATTATGGTTGAAAAAATTAAGAACATATAATAATTACATCAAATTAAAATTTATATTTATATTTCATTAATAAATATATAAAAATTTAATATTTACCCTAAACTTATTTTTGCACTCCAATTAAAATATATTTATTTTAATAAATAAAATTTTATAATAACATAAAACCATTAAAATTATATTAAAATTAATAAAGAAAAATATGTTTTTAAGATAAAATAAGTATGTGTTAAATTAAAGTATTTCCAAAAAAATTACACAGATTTTAATAAAAAAATATTTTAATTTATTAATATGTTTTAAGTAATTTTGCCATTAAAACAAGTTATCCAACTTCATTATTTTATATAAATGAATGCGTGATATTTATAAATGTTGGTGAGTAGTTTAATTTCAATTTTTTTTTCACGTTCAATGCATTGATATTGGATGGCCCACCATGGACATTTACAAAGCGTAAAAAGCATATTTTGTGAAAGAAATGTCCGTGAGGAAGAGCCTCGAGAGCAACGTGATGAAACGCACATTGACAGACAAGATTTTGAGTATTTGTGGTCCGAATGGCTCATGCTTTTATTTCAAAATACTTAAAAGTATAAGTATGATGCAATGGTGCAGAATAATATGATAAATGAATTTAAACGGAATGTTATTTTAAAGCTTATAAGATAGGATTATCTGTTTTTTTTTTATAGTTTTTGTTTTTTATTTATTTATTTAAATTGATGATGAGTTGTCTAAATTTAATAATGTAAAGAAATCTAAATTAACATCAATTTTTTTTTAATAATTTTGAGTACCTTACGTTCTAAAATGAAATACTTTTCAAATTTTATGTAAAATGTATACACCTTTCAACTTTTTCCACCCTCATATTTCACACCAAAGTTAATACAAATTAGTTCTTAATTGAGCGAGAGCTTTTACCCTCCATTAAATCATTACTACTTAATTGCATAATCTTGGTACTCATTCACACACATGTACAGTCTTCTTTGTTTTTTCATATCTGAAAACTTTACCGTGTGTAATTAATGGCAGGTATTGGTGTAAGAGTGTTGGGCAACACTGGACTGAAGGTGAGCTTCTTGGGATTTGGAGCATCTCCCCTTGGAAATCATTATGGAGGAAATATAAAAGAAGAAGACGCCATTGCTGCGGTTCAGGAAGCTTTTCGTTTGGGAATCAACTTCTTCGACTCTTCACCGTAAGTTCAATGAATGTCCATTTGGTGAGTTGACCAGCAAATCGTTATGCTTAATTGAAAGTGGTAGGATGAACTAATATTGCTTTTCCCTGAAGTTAATATATCAGCCCACCTGTTTCATATTCTTCAGCTCTTCCTAATCGCTTGGCAGCTCTTAGTTTTTTTAATAAGAACGCTTGCACAGTACAGTAGAGGTAGCAGGATTAGTTCTTTTCTTTTCTTGAGTTTATGTTCCCTGATATGTTAATAAGCCAAACAAGTTATTACCTAGCTTTACACCAAGTTGGCTCTCCATCTTGGGCTTGTCAAGGTGCTATTGAATCCAAGTGGTGATTACAAAGGCTCTGTAATAAGATTTGTCGAATTTCTGGTATTTGCCCATAGGTAGCAGAGGTTACAAATTGGATAACTAATGGTTTTGCTTATCTACCGAAAGGTCCTTCAAGGATCTTCTAAGAGGGAATTCATGGAGCTTCTAAGAGGAGATTCAGGCTTCGGGGTACCACATTGCACATCCGGTTAGAGCCAACAATCTGCTGGCTGCAAAGAAAGTAGTTTAGTAATTTTAGAGTATTTGGGCAGGCAATCGAAAAATATGTCATCTGATGCCACAGCAACCTTTCTCCTGGACACTGCCCACGTCGTACAGATCTCTACACAGTTTCTCCTCAGCTGATGTTATATCTTCCGAGGCTTCCGAATACCCAATTCTCGGAAAAGAACCACGCTTCCCAATACCCCAATTCTGGGAAAAGAACCAGCACATGAGAAATGATATCTAATGGGAGTTGTTTGCATCAGCCTACATCCATCTTTATCCTAATTTGCCAACGGCTGATGTTATATCTTCCCACGCTTCCCAATACCCCAATTACGGTAAAAGAACCAGCACTTGAGAAATGATATGTAATGGGAGTTGAATGCATCAGCCTACATCTATCTTTACCCTGATTGTTTTAAGCACCCAGAGGCATAAAAGAGACCAAGGGACACACCTTTCTCGTTAAGATGTATCTGCGATCTTTTTATATAGTGTAGTTTACGGAGGGTTCAAATTTGTCCAACACTTTTATTTTAGTAAAATTTGGTTAAAAGTTTTGGAAAATTTAGTTATAGTTGTTAACTTTCAAGATTTTTAGTGTCACATGGGTTTTGATGGTGTTGAATCCATTTCCATCATCAAAACAAAATTCAAAAATAAGAAACACTCCTTAAGTTGTTTTTTAGTGAAGTAAAAATTGATCACAAGGTGAGTACAGAGAGGTAAGCGTGTTGTGTTTTGAAGTTCGATGGTGGAAATGGATTCAACACCATCAAGAACTTTTGGGGCATCCAAAATCCTGAAGTTATTTAGATTTCCAAAAAAAATTGCTGAATTTTTTCAAAATTCTGTAAAAATTTCTATTATTTTCTAAGCGAAATTGTGGCTTCATTAGACTTAAAGCTATATTAAGTAGAAAGTAGGTGAGTTGAAGTAGGCATGAGTGCCTATGCCCAGTAGGCAACTAGGCAGATTCTATAGTTATTTGGGTTCTAATTGCCAAGCGATCACAGAGACATAGGGCTCATAGGCTAGCGAAGCGATCACACAACACACACATAGGGTTCTAAGAAGGGCTCTTAGAATGTCTTATATCATGCTCTAAGAAGGTCAAATAAAGGGTTTTAAGGAACTCAAATAGGTTGGGGGTGAGGTATGTGTATAACAAGTTGAGAGGACTCTTTTCTTCTAATTTCCCCAACAATATGGATAAGAAGGATACAACTAGTGCCTAAAGACGCTAGGAATGAAAGGAAATTAATGAAATCATTTTAATGACGTCCATGAGATCTCGCGGTCTAAGGGACCACCCACTATCGCTTAATCCATATTCATATTTTTTTCTACATTGATTCTGCTGTTATGGACCCTTAGTAAGAAATTTGTTGTTTTGTGAAGTCTTGTCTCAAAAAGCTCACTAAGACTATTCACCTTTAGGCTCCTAACAAACATAAGTTCATACACTGTACACTTTTTGATAAAAATGTCATTATGTTTCTACCACCCCTTTGTTGTAAAAAATGCAAGTTCGTTCTCCCCAATCTTCTTAGGGACCACCCATCCACCAGTTTCACATCTTAAATGATATGAGCTAGTCCTCAGTGGAGCAATTAAAATTTTAGATGTTCCCTTGATTGAGGAACTCAAATACTCTTTATCATCATGTTTCCATGTTGGGTTAAATTCTTTGACATAATATGCTTTCTTTTTGCCTCCCTGCTTTGTCCATATGGCAGTCCTAAATTTTTCTGACACCCATTTTTTTATCTCCTCTTAGCGTGACGACAATCAAGCAGATTTATGTCCCATTTGCCTAACCACTTTTTGTTTTGTTTCATCCATGTCTCATTTTGGTGGTTTAGCTCTTTTTCAACAACCAATTTGGGTCACTAGTGCTTATCTATATTTTCAACCTTCTTTAGGTACCATAGCAAATGAATGACAATCAAGTAGATTTATGTCCCATTTGCCTAACCACTTTCTGTTTTGTTTCATCCATGTCTTTTTTTGGCGGTTTAGCTCTTTTTCAACAACCAATTTGGGCCCCTAGTGCTTATCTATATTTTCAACCTTCTTTAGGTACCTTAGCAAATGAATGATCGTCAACAACTCAATTAGAAACATATTTTTTTTTTTTTCAATCTAGGATAATCGGTAACTGGTGAGAGTTATCCTGAAGAGGCCCAGGATCAAATCCAACTGGCTGCCACTATAAACCTAGGCTAGGTGCAACAGCGTGCAAGCTGCACACAATAGCAATTAACTTATGCCTCAACAAGAGCCGAGACGTCCACTCTGGGGTCGCCTACTCTTCTAGCCAAGACACAACAGGCCATATACTCAACGAGATTTGAACCTCCATCTCGTGGGTTTCACCCAGCGAAACTTACCGTTAAACCCCATATCATTGTATCAATTAGAAACATATTAGCCTTAACTAAAAAAATATCATATAAGACCTTTGATTAACTTTGGAGGGTACTTCTAATCAAGGGCTTTTGAATTCTTTCTATTTATAGCCATTTGTAACTTGGCATATTGCTCCCCATATTTCGCAACCCTATCACTAACCAACTAATATACCAAAGATATATACCAAAGAGGGGGAGGGTTTTCCCGACATAACAGATAAGAAAAATACAACTAGTGCCTAAAGAGGCTGGGAACGAAAAGAAGTTAATGAGGAAGGCAACATATTTGAAAAGGAGTACAGTGATGTGTGCTTTGACGGTAAGTCACATGGGCGAACCCTGGGGAGACCGAAGTTCAAATCTCATTGAGTACAATGGACCTGCTGTGGTGGCGGCTAGAGGGGCGGATTCCCCTTTCCCGTGAGTCTGCTCTCGCTAAGCTAAAATCATAGGGACTTAGTATACCCGACTCGCAGGTGGTTGGTTATGCTCTTGGTGTTATAGTGGCAGCTATGAGGTTTGATCCTGGGTCTCCCATAGATTAGGCCTAGCAATTACCGATTCACCATGTGTTTAAAAAAACATATTTGAAAGGGAAGAAAGGTCCTTACCGGTAAGCTCTTTTGGGGATGACGGGTCTGGGACGGGGAAAGGTCTTTACTTTAAGGTGGCGGTGTTACCTAATCGTGAACGATATCCAGCGACATGAAAAAATATCCACTTAGACCTTATTTCTCTGGTCCAACAGCAGAACGAATAGCAGAAACAAAGGTATAAGCGGTAAAGAATGTTGAAGAACCAACAGGAGCAGAGCCAACAAGAGCAAAGACAAAAGCAGGAGCAGAGCCAACACAAGGAGTTCAAGTTGCCCTTGAACCAAAAACCCTTTATCTTATCTTATTGACTCCGATCCAGCGGAAAAGATGGCATTAGAGCCATAGGCAAAGGTACAGCTATAGGCATCTCGTCCTTGCACGAATGAAGGAAACATATTTTTGGCAATCGACACACTCCCAGATGAACACATCGATGCACATCGTATTCCAAAAGTAACCAAAATATATATATATATATAATCTTCTAGAAAGATTGTCAAGCGGTGCCAGGAGCGTGGACTTTGCTTGGGTCGACTCTTTCTGCTCTGTTGCTCAATCAAATCAATAGGCAGAAGGCCTTCTCGAACCAAAAAAACTATGTAGCCGAGGGAGGCCTCTCTCACCTCGCTCAATGAGTGTTCTCAACATGCCCCCCGGTGGTGATCTGAGCATATATTATGTATGTACTTAATGGTTATATAAGCTGTACTACGATTTATGAAACAGCCAGATGAATTGCACGGGCTGTCCGTCAGCTATTGACCACCAATCTGTAGCCTATGTCTTCTCAGCCGAAAAGATTCTCGTGGGTAGAGTTTAGTCAGAGCAGCAAATTCTAGGATGGAATTGCTCCCTATCCGTATCCGCCCCTTTTCACTGCTTCGTCTGCCCCCCTTTTCACCTTTTTAGGAGCGAGAGCGTCTCTTTTGGTTTTTAAGATTCTCAACCCACTCATTAGCCTTCTTAGAAGCTAAGAGAGATTAAGAGAAGGTTTTAATATATTATTGTCGTTTTTATTTTTTTATTTTTATATAAAATTGATGTTTATCACACTTTTACCTCTAAAATCTGCATTTTCAAAAGTCAAGTGCAATCATCAAGTACAAACTCTAGGGCAACTCGAGGACATCACCTATTGTCATCTCAATGATCATCCTCACTTTAGGCCAGCTTGCCTCTGGTACAAGGGGAATCCTTAATAAGATTACAGATGTGTCATTTAAATGCTGCATTTTTTTATAATTCTATTAGCTTTATAAGAAATTGATGTATATCTCACTTTTATCCCTAAAATCTGCATTTCAAAGGTCAAGTGCAATCATCAAGTACAAACCCTAGGGCAACTTGAGGGCATCACCTATTGCCACCTCAATGATCATGCTCACTTTAGGCCAGCTCTCCTCTGGTACAAGGGGAATCCTTAATACGATTATAGATCTGTCATCTAAATGCTGCATTAATAACCAGATTTGTCAAAATCATAATGTTTTAGTGTTTTAAGATATAAAGCGAGAAGCCAACCTAGACCTAGTGCCTTGTCCTTGGTGAGTCTAGGCAACAGATGGAACTTAAAAGTGGATGAAAAAGATGCGATAAAAGCACCAAACAGCAGGTATTCTCAGTCATGGACAGATTTATATATATAACAACCATGTGAAATGCTCAACAAAGACACAAGACTTTCATAAACTTCTGGCAGCTATACAAGATATCAAAGATGGGAATACAGTAAATGAGAGAACCTTCTATCGAACAACCCTTTAATACATGATCATTCAAATCTGATATCAGATGAAGTAAAGAGGGTGCAGAGACCACACCAGCTTCCTCCTCAAATGAAGAACAACCAACTATGATAAGTCAAAACAGCCCTTTACACAAAGATATGGCAGCAATACATCAACGGTAACCTTAAATACATACAAGATACATGAGAAAGAAGATGGAAGCTCCAACTTGTTGAGCCCTTCCTCCTTTGCCTGCAAAAAACATTATAATTGGCCTTGAGGTGGTTTTCCTCTTCTTGAACTTCTAACTAGCAAATGAGAGGAGTTTTCCTCTTATAGCTTCTCTCCTCGACAACTTTCCAACATAATATTTTAGAAATTCGAGAATCCTCTAGAGGGTTATAGTTCCATCTTTTCCTCCAGGAAGTAATAATAAACTATCATGAAAAAGTCTTTCGGATTATTCTTGAAGTAGGGCATTTCTCATTAGTGAAAAGAAGCGTTTGAATAGGTCCTCATTGCCACGTGTTGTCTCCCTAGAGAGGGGGCTCTTTTAGATGTGCATATTTTCCTTTTCACACCCATAAAATATGCTACAACATAATCTCCATCAAAAGGACACACCCAATAGATGATGGATCTCGACTTGGTTTCACATCAAATTATACCATGTGCCAAATGGTAGCTCCCTATGTAGGGTGTGTTGTTTTTCCATGACACTGGAGTCTAGGTTAGAATCTTACAATCATTGACGCTATCAATCCAAGTATCACAACAAACTACTTTGCACAGTGGAACAATATATAGCAGTAAATCAACACGTGCACAAATATAGATAACTTTTTACAAATTTATACAACCCAACTTCGTTATATTAACAAATTGATAATACAACAATCTAGGGCTCCTGTACCAAGCATAATGGCCCTCATACATCCACTGATACAAAGATATACAACTAGGGTTTGGTGTCGGTCACTTCGACAACCAATCTACCTTCAACAGGATACATTGACCCATCTGGATTATGTAGCGTGCTTTCTTAGCTCCCCTTGGTCGTACCTTGCCCATACCTTCCCAGTCCTTCGGCCCCTGATCTACAGCGACTCAAATCTGCCTCTATCAATGAACCAACTACATTAGGTCATTGAACTCAACTTCATTTGCTCTCTAGCTAATTGTTCGTCCTTCAATGCATCAACACATTGAGACTCCTGTCGAGTTGTTCGCAATTCCGTTTGTGAACAACTCTCAACTGGTCACTGCTACTCCTCAGCTCTCTTGGGACTTTCTTCCCACTAGTGTTTTTCTGTGCTGCCCAATGAAGACACACTTAGCGCCGGAGAGCTTCTCACTATCACTGTTGAATGTCCTTCTCCAACAATGAACTTAGGGCATGGAGGATTGCCCCTCTTCTGCTGTAGATGTCCTTCTCCATAAGGCAAGTCTAGGGCAACAAACTGCTCCTAGTTGATCAGATCTTTGAGTTCTTCTTCTGCCACTTCTAACAGTCCCACAGTCCTGTTGATTTTTGGGTAGCATCGGATGTGCTCTAGCTCTGAAATTTTGCGGAGGGGTTAGAACACATGAGATCTCCAAGACCCAGAAATCGTTTGGTGAAATTCCACCCGGATTGTATTTTATTAAAATAATTAATATTTTTAATGAGGTTCCTAAGTCTAAACTTAAGAAAATTAAAATAATAATGGGTATTAATGAAAATATGGGTGAGAAGATTCTAAGAGACGAGGATTAAGTCTAATTTAATCTTAGCCATTGATTAGAGACTTAATCTCAACTATTGATTTATTGACAAGAAAAGTATAAATGGAGGTTTGGGGTCAGTTGGAGAAGACACACAGAGAGATTGAGGAAATTGATTTTCTGAGGTGAGAAGTTCTCAGGAGGGAAATCGATTAGGGAGATCTTGCAACTGAGGGGTAGTGATATTTCGGGAATACAGATAGAGAGGTGGAGAGAAACTTGTGGAGATAGCGTAGTAGTCGGGAGAGCTGACGCTAGGCTAGTCTGGGCCAATGCATCCTTGACGCAGAGCCAGGAGGGCCAACGCAGTGGAAGAGTTGCCTTCCACGCAGAAAGTTGGGAAGCCGCCGAAAACTGCCGGAATAGCTAGGAAAGCTAATGCAGTGGGTAGTAGCACTGATGCAGAGCTCCATGCAGTTACTATGAAGGGGCAGCGCAGTTGTAGCTGGGGCCAACTAGATTTGTTGCCGGATCAGCCGGATTTTGCCGGGTGATGTGAGGTATAAAACTCACTCAGGTTCTCTGCCATTGTATTTCTCTGTCACTGGTTTGCCGAGAGGAAAACCAACATTTGTATTCAAACCTTTGCTTAATAATAGAAAACTGTCACAATTGCTGCATCGGTTTTCCTGCATTAGTTTTTTTTGGGGACGTTTAGTCCAAAAATAAGTGTGTCCTTTGCATGATTGTCTCATTTATTTTTCAGTACTTGATCTGTATAGAGGTGTAGACTGCAGTGTATTTACATTTATATTTTTTGAATATTTATGAAAATAACTTGTTAAATGAAGAATACAAGTAGGTAATGTAAATCAGTTTACTGCAGTAGGATTTATGATTTATTAGATTCAAAATTTTTCACAAGTCCTTCAAGAGACGTGTTCCTTAGGGATTGAAGCAAGCCTATCTTTAGGTTGCTCCAACTCTGCCACTTCTAGCAGGGCTAAAGTCCTTCTTAGATTACTGCACTTAGGTCTCAAATTTGGGACACTTTCACGTTGCTCTCCATCAATCCACAAGTGTCCAAACAAAACCAACCAAACTGTCATTTACTAGGACACCATCCACCTGCAAATCACATCAACTTAAGAAGCAACCTCATGTTGATCTTCTTGACATGACACATAAGCGATTGTTGATGTAACCCGCTTCTAGGATGTACACATTACTATCCACACTGGACCCTACATCCATGTAGCAACAATTCAACATACCTCATGAGTTGCTGTGTCTCTGCTACAAAGTCTGCAATCTAGTTAGGGCTAATATTAGTCCACATTAGCCCTATTTCCTTGCCTCTAGACCTTCTCTACAACTATGGTTTTCTTCACTTGGCAAGTTGCTCCTATTCGCTGCTCCTTTGGCTGACCCGTGCTTGGCTTTTAGGCCTTTTGGCCCCTTTAATATGCCACTACAGACCTCTTCCTAGGTCTGCAACTACCACAAAATTTTTGACCTCCAAATCAAAACTAAACCACCCCTAAATCTTGCTCAGACCAGCCCAGAATAGTCTCCAAAGTCACAGCCTCCTGCATCCTCTTGGATCTGCCCAACTGTCAAGAAAAGAAGCCCAAATTGTCTCTCTTTTCCTCTTCGTTGAAGCTTGAAGTTTGTGGCCTATTTCAGAGAATATGCTCTTGTGAATGTTGCACTTGGATGTGACTAATAAACTCACATCTCTCCTCTAATTATACACTCAAGTGTGGGTTCCAACGAATTTAACAAGAGGACTAAACTAGCCCTAGCCGACTTGCTCTCCTTGACAAATTAGCCCACACATAACTTCAAAGATTCATATCTCAACTTCTAGACCTTTGATTTGGATGATTCTTGCTGCCCCTTGCTCGTCTAAGCGTCCTCTATCATCCCAAATCATCACATGTCAAAATTTCTTCATGGTTTTGGCTCCACGCCGATGGGTACAAAACCCCAAGCTTGGGTTCCAAGCCCACAAAGCACTTTTGTGGCGCTCCAACCTCCAAACCTCAAACCCTAGGGCTTTGAGTACCTCCCAAGCTACCAATCGAAACACTCCTCTCTTAGTGAGGGAGGTACTTCCAACACTAGGAAGTCTCCATCAACATCATCATCGACGACAATAGCTCATCTCGCGTCCATCACTGCAACATACTCTGTAGAATGAACCCTTCAATCTCGGTTGTGCCTTTGCCTTATCTCATATGAACCTGAAGACCTCAAACTTCCGTAGGGTTTCTCCCTTTGAAGCTAGACTCCCTCTCAGTCTATACGATATCCACTGGCTCAACTTACTACTGATCTTCTGTCCTACAAGGTTAGTCCGAGTTGCAGTCAAACACGTGCCATCACCACACTGCAACCTAGTCCTGCAAGCACTCATCCTCTTGGATCAAACACAATTCGTGAACATCCCTCCAATATTGGATATACAACATCACGATTCGATGAAGAAACTAGCCTGCCAATCTGCAGTCCATCACATGCAGCAATCTCGATCACACCAATCTCGTCCATGCCAAAGTAACCCTGGAGTTGTCCCAACCATCCATGACAAGTCATAGGAAGTCCATGATGAGGAACTTGCCCTACAACAAATTGTTGTTCACCAGGCTCACCACCAATCCACCATAACTCCCAGCCAATCTCACTGCCAAGCCAGTTTACTCCACATCTCCATGTCTTCAGATGATCCCTCTGCTCCATGATCTATACAATCTCAGCTCCTTCTGAGCTGCTTTGTTGTGCACACTCTAAAACATGTTTTTTTCCACGACTATAGTCTAGGTTACAATCTTACAATCACTGATGCTACCAATCCAAGTATCACAACACACTACTTTGCACAACGAAACAATAAATAATAGTGAATTAACACATGCACAAATATAGACAATTTTTTACAAATTTATACAACCCAACTTCGTTATATTAACAAACTGATAAGACAACAGTCTAGGGCTCTCATACCAGGGATAATGGCCCTCATACATCCACTGATACAAAGACATACAACTAGGGTTTGGTATCGGTCACTTTGACAACCAATCTACCTTGAACAAAATACACTAACCATCTGGCTGATGATGATTACAATCATTCCAGGTTCAACTTCAACAACAACGATCAAAGGAATGGCAAGTCCAATGGCAAAGGAAAAAGGAATGCAGGGCATCAAGGAAATGGTCGACCCTCCAAGAAATCAAGGAACTCTAGGTATGAAGAATCAGATGTTGTTAACAATAAGAAAAAAGAGTACAATCTTATATCAGCCCTCTCCACTGCCTCTCCTCCGAACACTTTGGGAAATTGGCTAATTGATAGTGGTGTCTCAAGGCACTTCACCGGATACAAGGAAGCCCTCTTTAATCTGATAGAAAATGATACAAACTTGGAGATTATCCTTGGAGACGATGCCACCTATCCCGTGATGGGAATAGGGAATGCTACCCTTAATCAAGGTAACACTATTCATTTGCAAGAAGTACTATGTGTACTTGATCTCAAGAAGAACCTGGTGTCCATTTCAGCCATGGAGGACAACGGATTCAAGGTGGCATTCATCGATGGAAAGGTATGTGTTTGGAAAAGAAATTTTAAAGATGCTTTTACTCTTGGGTTCAGGGTTGACACTTTGTATCAAGTTGGAGGAAGTCCATTGGGAGCCATGTCTTGCAACACATCTCTACAATCTGAACTATGGCATCAAAGGTTTGCCCATCTTCATTATAAGGCCCTACTGGATGTAAGACAGATGGTGACAGGTATGCTCGAGTTCAAAGTAGAGCATGAAGGTGTATGTCCGGGATGTGTCAAAGGAAAACTTACAAGGGGACCATTCCCCTCAAGTAATAGCAAGACCACAAATATATTGCAATTGATCCACTCCGACATATCTAGTATGATGCCCGTAAACTCTTTGGGAGGATACTTATATTATCTCACCTTTACGGATGATTATTCTCGCAAGACTTGGATCTACTTCTTGAAGAAGAAGGATGAAGTGTTCACCTGGTTCTGACACTTCAAAGCCTTGATCGAAAACCAATCCGAGAAGAAAATCAAGATATTGAGGACTGATAATGGGATTGAGTATGAATCCAATGAATTCCAAGATTATTTTAGAGAAGCTGGCATCAAGAGGGAGACTACAATGCCATACACTCCTGAGCAGAATGGTGTGGTTGAAAGGAAGAATTGTAGAAGCAGTTCGTACCATGCTTCATGATCAAGGCCTTTCGAAGTTCCTATGGGCTGAAGCTGCAAATACCGCCGTGTATGTTCAAAACCAATGCCCTCATCAAGCATTGGACTCCAAGACTCTCAAAGAAATGTTCACTGGTAAGAAACCCGATGTCTCTCATTTTAGAATTTTTGGAAGTCCCGTATATTTTCATGGGCCGAAAGAGGAAAGAAGCAAATTGGGTGCATCTGGGAAGAAAGGAATCTTTGTGGGCTATAGTGAAAATTCTAAGGGATATAGAATTTATGTGGTTGGTCACAAGGAAGTTGAGATAAGTCATGATGTCACCTTCAATGAAGATATGGCCCTCAGGAAGATCAACACCTTCCTATCCTAAGGAAGGACAAAGAAGTTGGCACTGGAAATTAGGGTGCAAAAGAAGATGAAACGATGCCTGATGTTGATGAACCTATGGATCCTATTGATCCTTCTCCTCATGAGCCCTCCTCCTCCAAAAGGAGACTCTCATGGCTTAGGGAGACTCTCGAAGATGTCGAGGGACTTTCTGTGGAAGCCAAAAACTGAACAGGGATCAAGGATATTTGACCACCATGAGCACTATCATTCAAAATGAACCTTCATCATTCGAAGAAGCCGTGAAGCATCAAGTATGGAGGATTCTATGAATGAAGAATAAGAGTCCATTATGAAGAATGATGTCTGGGATGTGGTCCCTAGACCCCAGGACAAATCGATTGTCACCTCTACAAAATCAATCATGGAGCTGATGGAAGTGCAGAATAGTTCAAGGCTCCCTTTGTTGCTCGAGGCTTCTCTCAAAAGGAAGGTGTAGATTACAATGAGATATTTGCACCTGTTGCTCGATACACCACCATCCGCTCGATCATAGCCCTTGTGGCCTCGCAAGGATGGAACCTACATCAGATGGATGTCAAAACCGCTTTCTTGCATGGTTCAATCAAAGAGGAAGCCTATGTGGAACAACCGAGGGATTTGAGGTTCATGATTGGTAATCTCATGTATGCAGGTTGAAGAAAGCTCTCTATGGATTGAAGCAAGCACCTCGGGCTTGGTATGAGAGGATCGATAGCTATCGGATGAAGCTGGGATTCACTAGAAGTGAAGCCAATCCGAACCTTTACTTTAAGGTTGAAAATGACAAACCTCTCATTCTGGTACTTTATGTGGATGACCTCTTTCTAACAGGTGCAGACCCTCTCATTCGCAAAATGTAAGATGGAGTCGGCTTTTGAATTTGAGATGAAGGACCTAGGACCGATGCACTATTTCCTAGGGTTGGTGGTCTAGCAAAAGCTAGGTGAAATTTTCCTCTCTCAAGGAAAATATGTTGTGAAGATATTGGAAATATTTGGGATGGTGGACTGCAAGCCTGTGACTACTTCGATGAAACTTAACTTTAAGAAGTTATTTGGTAGTGTTGCTGGACCTGAATTGGGAAATGCTTCTGAGTATCGTCAACTCATAGGAGCACTAATGTTCTTGGTGAACTCCCGTCCGGACATATGTTTTGCAGTTAACACATTGAGCCAATATATGGTTGAGCTTCGATTGGTGCCAAGAATCTTCTGAGATATGTTCGGGGCACAATCACTCATGGACTGAGATACACTGCCGAGATGTGAGGCTGCATGGTTATTCTAATGCTGATTGGGTTGGTAGTGTGGTGGATCGCAAGAGCACTTCTGGATGCTGATTTCTTTGGGTTCTGCTTCAATATCCTGGATGAGTAGGAAGCAAAAATCAAATGCCTTGAGCACTGCCGAGGCCGAATACATAGTTGCTAGTATGGCCTCCTGTGAAGTTGTCTGGTTGAGGAAGCTGTTCAGTGAGCTGTTTGGACATGCGCTGGATACCGCTGTGATCCTTTGCGACAACCAGAGTGGGATCCGATTATCAGAGAATCCCATGTTTCATGATTGCTCCAAGCATATAGATATCAAGTACCACTTTATTCGGGATATGGTATAATGAGGAGCAATAAGGCTCCATCAAATTGGCACTGATGAGTAGGTCGTCAATATTCTGACAACCCCTGGGGACGGTCAAGTTCTTGGCATTCCGAGAACGACTTGGAGTCGTGGAGAGACCCTCTTATGAGGGTCCTGTATGAGATGGACATTGAGCTCTGGGAGCTCCGGGGGTGTTGGGGTACTTCTTGGAGCGATTAGCAACCATAGGGTGAGTGGTTCAGCCTTCCCCTAGTGGTTTTCTATGTAAAGGGTGAGTGGTTCAACCTTCCCCTGTGATACCCCTTGGCGACATGTAGGCAGGATGAGTGGTTCATCCTTCTCCTGCTGAGACATCCTACCCATGCAGTCTGGGACTCATGGGAAGTACCTCTCATCTGGCCAATGAGTAGGGAAATGAGGATAGGGACCATAGTTCTACCGATGGACTCCCTATACTAGGATGACTGATATTGATTTGGGATCAATTGGAACTGACTTCGGGTCAGTAAGAGTGATATGAGACACTCTCTTTTGATTGGAATTGACTTCGGGTCAGTAAGAGTGGTATGCAACACTCTCCTTTGATTGGGGCCGACTTCAGGTCAGTAGAGAATAGTATGATACATTCTCGATCACTTCTTCTTCTTCATAGTTCAACAGAGTAGAGAAGTGCATTGATGGCAGAGATAATATAGATTGGCAGATGGATTAGCAGATGGAGTTCTCCCTAGTTGAGAGGGAGTGTTAAAATTGGAAACTAGGGCCAAACTTCACATGGGTCATCTTATTTATGACAATTGATATTTTTCTTGGATTCCTCTCTTCGAGAGGTGTAGGATTGATCTAAAGATCATTCGATTCTGACATGTAAAAATGAAGTTATGAATTTATTTTGATTATGGTCAAATTGTCAAGGTCGGCCAACAAACTTATGTAGGCTCAGAAGCCCAACAATCACGTCTATTCATCCTCAACGTTGCATATAAATAGAAGGTGACTTAGCCTCATTTGGACACACTCATCTTCACACTTCTCTCTCTCTCTCCTCATTGATTGGGTACGAATTTCTGGGCCTCTCTCTCTCCACACGTCCGAAATTTCAGGAGAGCAAAATTTCAGGAGGTCGAAATTTCAGGAGACCGAATTTCTGGACAATTTGACCAAGCGTTGACTAGCATGCATGACCTCTTTTGACTGTGTTTTTGTGAGGGATATCTCTATTTGGGTAGGACACATTTCTAGTCACAAAAACTGAGGCTAAACATTGACTGTTGACCAACGTTGACTGCAGCTATGGTTGACCGCATGTGGGCTATTTGACCAGACTCTGATTGGGCCTAATCTGACTGTTTTGAGGGCTGTTTTATCTTGCTATTTCGAGGCTAAAGTTGACTGAAGTTGACAGATTTGCTAAGGGTCAAATCTACCCTGTTGACTAGCGTTGACTTTTCTGGTTAGGGCTCTTTTGCTGCTGTTATAAATTATCAGAGTTGTAAATTGTACTATCTCTCTCTGCTGAACTATTGAAGACTAAAAGAATATTTGATCAAGGGTTTCCGCACATTAGGGTTTGTCCCTGGCTGGTGGCACATCTTGTGTCCTCTTGTCTTCCACTGTTTATGTTTATGTTCTATCTGCTTTTTACTATCATGTTGATGTGATTGCTAATTTGAATATTGATACTAGGCTAATAAAGAAATTAAAGTAAAGTTGTTCTAAAGCATAGAACATACCATTGTTGCCTAAAATTAACATCCTTACACCAAACCCATGAAATCCTAGGAAGGGTTTGGGATAATTCCAGTTGACTTGAAAGCCCCCAAAAAGGCAATTTTCTCCTACTGACTAGGTGTGCGCACTGCTAGAAATACGCTATTAATTGGTGCTAAAAAATTCCTATGGGAATGCCTCCAAGACTCTTGCAAAATTCCCCTTCAGAAATACCTCCTATCTCCAACCCTTACCTCCTCCAAAATCCAGTTCCTTCACTCCCTGCGCAGTCCCTGCCAAAAACCCCTACTCGCTACCCAAAAGCAAGAGAAATCATTCCACAATACCCCTTCTCTTCAGTCCTACAAAATCACTGCAAAATCTCCAGCTAAGATGAGGGAAAACTCCTACAAATCCTCCGGTGCTCCAATTCGCTGTAGTTGATCCTCAAATGGAACAATTCGAGTTGCTTCTACACCCAGGTAGTGCGTAGAACTAGGTGAAACACCTACAGGTAAGCTCTATGGAAGCCCAGAAGTAGACTCCCCAACTTCCTTACTAGGGATACACTCGAATTTCTCTGAAATGATGGTGGAATTTCACTTGAAACTCTTGTGCTAAACAACTCTTCTCTTCTTGTGCTCAACAACTCTTCTCTTCTTGTGCTCAAAAACTCTAAGAGAGTTCGATTTCAAGAGATAAGATAGTCGGAAGATCCTAAATGAAGGCCTCCTTATGATATTATAATTGTTGATCCTCTCTCCCTTGGTGGACCCCATCTTTCACCAGATCGCACCTCCTTTCTCTCTTTCTTCCCTCCTCTAGTGCGAATTGCCTCATGTGGTTCGTATTCCCTCCTTGTGGCCCCCACATTCCACTAGAAAAATCGATTTTTCCTTCTTTCTAATGTGCATGGCCTTCCTTGCCTCCAAAATCAAAGTGGGATCTACTCAACCCACTTTTTCTAAGTCTCCAAAACCTGAAAATCCTCTCCTAAGTCAAAATTGCAAAAATGGAAGTATACTTAGAAAAATTTATTTAGTTGGGGATATCATGGAATAAGGGTGTAGAAGAGGTCTTGGAATCACACTTCACGACGAAATATGCCATAAGATGCTCAAAGGTGGGGTGCTTCTCTATTCTTGCACATTTGACCCTCAAGTATAACTTAAAAATCCCTAGTATTTTCTCATAAGGTGGGTATTCCTCTAGTTAGGTGCAAAATACTTTTGAAGTGTGCCAAAAGGTCCACATTACCCTCCAAGGGTGAAACATGCCTTCAAATATATAGAAATGCATTGGCCAACGTGAAATGACACCTTGAAGGGGCCTCATGTTGATTTCTGGTAGCATCGGATGTGCTCTAACCCTCAAATTTGCAAGGAGGCTAGGACACATGTATTCCACAATACCCAGAAATCATTTTGGGAAATTCCACCCGGAGACAGTTTTATTAAAATAATTAATTATTTTTAATGGATGTCTAAGTCTAAACTTAGGAAATTAAAATAATTAAAGGGTATTAATCAAACTGAGGGTGAAATTTCTATAAGAAGATGGAGATCGAGTCTAAATGATATGAGCCATTGATTAGAATCTAATTTGGGTGTTGATTACTCAATTGGAGGATTATAAGGACTTCGATGGGCATTTGGAAAACACATTGGAGAGAGATCAAGAGATTGATTTTCTTAGAAAGGGTAGCGCAGCAGTTGCTAGAGAGTCGGTCAAGGTGATTTGTTGCAATGAGGGGTAGGGATAGTAGACTAGAGGAAGCTTTTCAGATCCAGGGAGTCTAAGGTAGAAAGCATTTCAATGAGGCAGCGCAGAGCTTCAAAGGGAGTTCGAATTCCAGCTAGGAGAGACGAGATTCAGTGCAGAAAGCCGGGGTGTGAGACCGGAAGGCCCGGAGATCAAATTTCTTGTCAGCAGAGGGATTGGCGCAGAGCCCAACCAGAGTGACGCAGTGCTGCGTAGGGTTGATGCAGAAGCTGCTTGGGGCCAGTCAGCAAGCCCTGATCAGAATCAAATCTCCTAGAATAGTGTGAGATTTCTCTCACTAACCTTTTTCCAGTTTCTTTCTGTATTGATAGCCAATTGGGCATCCAACGCATTGTACTCAGATTTACTACTGCATAGTAATTAAAACCCTTAGCTGTTGCACTGGTTTTCTCGCATTGGGTTTTTCCGAGGACATTTGTCTAAAAATAATGGTGTCATGTGTTGTGAATTTCTTTCTTGCTCAATTTCTTGTTTCCACATTTAATTTAATTGGTGAAGGCTGCAGTGTATTATTTTCGGTCTTTGCTATAGGATGCAGTAAATAATTTGTTCAATAATTTAACAAATAGAAGATACTTAATCAGTTGCTGTAGTAGAAATTTGGGTCTCGAAATTTTCACACCTCAATGGTGAGAATACCTCCAAATATGTAGTGCATGCCTTGAGAACAGTGAAGTCACCATGAAGGTATCTTCCAATGGAGACATGTACATAAAAATAAGTGGACAAGTGCCCCAAATGATGAACTGCGACCATATGTGAAATAGTGCCTCATATGTGAACTCAAAATTGAAACATGCCTGCAAACATGTGAAAGAAAAGGTAATCACATGGATTCCATCACTATCTCTCCATGCATGATAAACAAGGTGATGCTTGAACCAATGACTTGTACCAAGCTCCCAAACTTCATGTCTTTTGGTCTAGTGCTGTTGAAAAGAATATCTCTAAAAATGCAAAGTGAACTTTCATTTTCAAGGGGTAAAATGACCCAACTTTACAGCTTGGTATGCATGAGATGTGTAATGTGGGTAATGCTTATAAATCAAAATGAAAAATAAATGACACACACACACACGCACACACACACACACACACACACATATATATATATATGGATGGATGGATATATACATAAACCATATATATATACAAATTTCTTTTATATGTATGTATATTCACATTGTAGTAATTAAAATTTTGTTTATGTTTTTATTTTCTTTTTATGTGGATGTCACTTTTTTTTTTTTCATTTAGATTTATAAGCATTATCCACATTACACAACTCATTTGTACCAAGCTGTAGAATGCACTTCTCTTCCCTAGGTGCAAGAACATTTTGAAACTCATGCACCCACCCACCCACAATGCAGGTACTAATGTTGTACACTATGTTGATTTTTTTAGCATTGGATGTGCTCTACACTCGAGATTTTGCAGAGAGGCTAAGACACATGCATTCTCCAATACCCAGAGTTTGGGAAAATTCCACCTAGAGATGATTTAATTAAAATAATTAACTTTTTAAAATGGTTCCCTAAGTCTAAACTTAGGAAATCTGGTTGATTAAAGGGTATTAATTAAATCAGGTGTGAATCTTCTAGAAGAAGATGAGGATAAACTCCCAGTTAATCTTAGCCCTTGATTATGCTTTAATATTGGCTGTTGGATCTCCAACGAGAGATTATAAGGAGTTCAATTGGCACTTGGAGAACACATCGACTGAGAGATCAAAGATCGAATTTCTCAAGAGTAGCAGCGTTGTGTTGCCAGAGTAAGATCGAGTGATCTTCTTGCAGTGATAGGTAGGGATAGTAGTCCGGAGGAGAGTTTTCCAGATCCTGAGAGTGCAAGGCAGAGAAGGCAGAGAGAAGTTCAGTGAGGTAGCGCAGTGCCACGCAGAGCTTCAGAGGGAGTTCGAAATTCAGCTGGGAGAATCGAGGTTCAGTGCCAGAAGCCAAGGTGTGAGACCAGAGGGCCAGGAGGTTGAATTTCCAGTCAGTTGAAGGTTAGCAGAGGAGGTGACGCAGAGCCCAGCTAGTGTGACATAGATCTACGTAGGATTGACGCGAAAGCAGAGGCAGTGTGGGGCTAGCCAGCTAGCCTCTGATCAATGTTGGATTTCTCGGATCAGTGTGAGATTTTTCTCACTAACGTTTTGCTAGTATTTCTCTATATCAGATAGCCAGTTTGGGCATCCAACGATTTGTACTCAGATTTACTACTGCATAATAATTAAAAGTTAAAACCCTTAGCTGCTGCACCGGTTTTCTCAAGTTGGGTTTTTTCTGATGACATTTGTCCAAAAACAACAGTGTACATGTATGTTTTTGTTTCTCTCCAGTGCAGTATTTAGTTTTCGCAATATTTTATTTTGTGTAGGCTGCAGTGTATATATTTCAATATTTGCTATAGAAAACTGCAAGGAACTTGTTCAAGTAATTTAACAAGTAGGAGAAATATTATTAGTTTGCTGCAATAGGAATTGGGTAACCGATTTTTCACATGGTATCAGAGCACAGATCGTGAGCCGAAGAGCTTAGTTGCAGAAAGGAAGAAGGAGATTTGAATTCCTGCCTTGGTAGAAATTCGAAACCCTAGAGGCAACGTAGTCTTTGGGCCAAGGAGGACGAAGTTTTGAGGCAAGATCAACTTCTCTGAGTGAGTTGACAGAGAAATTCGATTTCCAAATCGAAGCTTTCTAGAGGCAGAAGGGAGCAGTGTATTTTCCTTGCAGAGCAGATTTTCAGTTGAGACGCGAATATTTTGCAGCAGTGGTTGGCAGAATAGTGTCAGAGGGAGAAAAGAGCACATACTGAGGGAATTTATTTGTCAGAGGACTTCCAGCCAAGTTTGAATTTTTTCTAGCAGAGCAGTAGTAGCTGTGTGCGAGATTTCTCACTGCAGAAAGGAGTGCGAATAGATGGGTAGCAACTGCGTAGAGAAGAAGAGGAAGTAGTTCCACTTTTTCAGGAGAGATGGCATCAACTGAGTTGAGAGATCAAGCTCAGTTGGACGGACCCTCCAACTATGTGATCTGGAAGGCTACGATCTCCTACCTTCTAGATGAGCATGATCTCAAAGCCTATGTCAATAGTGTGGAAGTTGTGCCCATCGATGCAGATCCACTCAAGAAATACAAGGCTGAGATGGCGAAGACTAAGAGGATCATTCTCAACGAGTTTCGAGATAATGTAGTATCCCATATAGCCGAAAAGGATATTGCCCAATAGATGTGGGAAGCCTTAGCTACGCTATACGAAGGATCTTCCGAGCAACGAAAGATGTACTTAGAAGAGAAGTTGAGATGCACGAGCATGTAGAAAGGGGAGCAAATAGACCCCTTACTTACTAGGCTTCGGGATGTCTAGGACTAGTTGGCTTCAGTGGGATCAAAGCCCTAGCCTACATAGTTTTTCTATTAGCGCTAAACAACGTTTCTAAAGATTGGCAAGTTTTCGTCCAAAGTATCCTGGGCAGAGAAAAATTGCCGAATTTGGAATATGTGTGGTTTGATTTGCAACAGGAGGAGATAAGGCGTGATCTGGTGAAGGCAGCAGCAGGAGTGGGACGAAGCAAGTGAAGGAAGAGGAGGACGTGGCCCTTGCATCAAAGGGGTAGCAGGAGCAACACAAAAGAAAGAAGGACATTTCGAAGATCAAGTGCTTCAGGTGTGGTGAGCTAGGCTATTACAATACTCAATGTCCTCTCAGAAAGAATGATAAAGAGGAGAGGCAGGATCAACAGGTTGCATCTGCTGATATCGACAATCTGTCCTCCAGATTGGAGGAAGAATTTTCTATGATCGTCGGGCTACCTCCAGGGGTAAGGTGGGGTGATCTTGAGTTGTAGCCATAGAGAGCTACAAGATGGGAAGGATTCTTGAGGAGGTCCACCTCATGAATCAGTACCTTGCTATGGGAGCCTAAGACATGCAGTAGCAGGATGGACCAGTGGCAGTTGGTGTAGTTAGGTGCCAGAGTGACAGATGGAGTAGCTAGTAGCAGGTCCGAGATTGAGCAGCGCAGAACAGAGTTGGTAGCAATGTAGTTGGTGTAGTGCAGAGTTAGCAACAACGTAGAGGCTTCAGTGATAGCGTAGAGGCTAGCAGTAGTCAAAACTCAGACGACGGATACATCATACTGACCACAGTTGGTTTAGTATTTTGGATGCCTTTCCGTTGCAATTGCAACAACAACAAATGGAGAAGGTTGCAGTGTAGACACAGTGTTGGCAGCAGTTCAGCAGGGCCAACAACAACACGGATGCAGCAATCAGTGTTGCGCAGTGGTTGGTGGGCAGCAGCAGCAAGACATCAGCAATGCAGCAAGAGATGGTGCAGAGATAGAGTGATGCTTCTGTGGGTTGCAGCACTAGAGCACATTCCTCGCTAAGAGGGAGTGTTGATTTTGTTGAAATTTCTAAGTCTAACCCGTTAGAAATTTTCTTGCACTATCTGATTTATTTCACCTACTTGTTTTATTCTTTAACAAGTTATTTAACCATATAAATACTGAAAATAAACACAAATGCAGTCTCAACCATTTACAAATCAACAATTGAAGGAATAGACAAACACACAAGGGACACCGTTATTTTTGGACAATCGTCCCCGGAAAAAACCCAACTTGGGAAAACCAGTGCAGCAGTTCTAAGGGTTTTATTATTAAGCAACTATCTTGAGTACAATTGGGTGCCAAATTGGCTTACCCGACAGAGATATCTATCTGGCAATAACACCTCTCTTCAGAAGCAGATATTCGGCAAGTCTGCTCCACAAAAATATCTCCAACGCCTCTCTGAGGCTCTACATCAGCTCTCCTGGTCTCTGCGTCAGCTTGGAACCCTCTGCGTCAGCCTTCTGATGCTCTGTGCTGGCTCTCTGGCCCTCTGTGTCACTCTGCGCAATCCCTCTGGCCCTTTACGTGGCTCCTATAGGCTCTACGTAGCCTTCTTTGCCTCAGCGCTGATCCTTCGGCACTATCTCTGCCTCTCTGCTATGCACTCATTGCCCCTCGCTGCAACTCTGATCACTGGTTCGATTTCTCTCAGCAAAACCCCGCTCTAGAAAATCAAACTGACTAATCAACTTGTTGTATCTCCAACTGACCCTCAAGCCTCCTCTTATACTTTTTTTGTTGAGTCTTCAATGACTGAGATTAAATCTCTAATCAACGGCTAAGATTAGATTTGGCTTGATCCATGTCATTTAGAAACTTCTCACCCAGTTTTATATTAATACCCATTAATATTTTTATTTTCCTAAGTTTAGACTTAGGAACCCATTAAAAATATTAATTATTTTAATATCTCTCTAATTGGGTGGAATTTCCCCAAACCATTTCTGGGTATTGGAGATCTCATGTTATTTAGCCTCTCCACCAATTTTCATGGATAGAGCACATCTGATGCTACCCCAAATCAACACTCCCTCTTAGCGAGGAATTTGCTCTAGTGATGCTCCACTAGTGAACATCACCCTGATCATCCGGCACCGGTACCTGTGCTGATGCTTGCCCTGCTGCCAAACATCCTCTGCACTACTACCTCCTGTACTGCTGCCCATGGCTCTGCCACTGACACTGCTACATCTGTATTGCAGCCCCCTCTGCATCTATGCTGCTGTTGGTCCTTTCTCCCAACACTGCATCTGCACTGCAACCCTCTCTTATCATGCTACATCGTGTTGCCGATAGCATTACCACTGCTACTGCTTCATTGCAACTCAATTACTGAGACATTGGTAAATGATCTACTCGACTACTGACATCCTTGTCAGGCTAGAAGCCCTCCTGATGCTGAAGCTCTCTTTGCTACTATCCTGTGTTCCCTCTGCTGCCTCTGCATTGCTGCAACAACTTTGTGCCTCTCGCACTGCTGCAAACACCTTTGTGCCTTCCTGCACTGCTGCAAACTCCTTTATGCCTCTCGCACTCCTGCAACCCTCACTGCGTTGCTCTAGATCCCTGCACTCTAGCAATGTTCTGCCGCTCCATCTGCATCTTGCTTCTACCGACATCCGTCATCCTGCTACTGTCTCTAGGGGCTCCCGTAGCCGGATATGATCCAAGAGTTTGGGTACCTCAAGGATCTTGCTCCACATCTCTTGTAGTCCTCCTGACTACAGCTCGATGTCACTCCACCTCTTCTCTAGAGGTGTATGAGCACTCATGGCACAGTTGTTAGCAGTCTCCACTTCCTTCTCTGCCTTAGCCAACATTTTTCTTGGAGTCAGAAGCCTCTCCCTTATTCTTCTTCCTGGGACACTGGGTTGTATAATGGCCCAGCTCCCCACAATGGAAGCACTTTATCTTGGAGATGTCCTTCTTCTTCCTCTTTCCTTGTTGTTCCACAGATGCCAGAGCCGCATCCTCCTCCTCCTCTTTCTTGATTCGACCTCCTTTGCTGCTACTTCCCGCTTTGGTCAGTCGTCTGATCTCTTCTTGGTGAATAGATGCCCACAACTCTTCCCATCTTGGAAGAGTCGCTCTGCCCAAAATGATTTGGATGAATGTCTCCCACTCCTCGAGGACTGCGTTCAGGGCGGTCCTCACCATTAACTCCTGATCCGACGTGGTCCCTATGGAAGTAAGTTGGTCCCGAATCTCCTGCAACTTGCTGAGGGATAGATCTATCTACTCCCCCTTCTGCATCTGATACAACCGTAGCTGATTGTCCAGTAGCATCTTCCTTTGCACGAAAGTGCCTTGATATAATGTTGTCAAGGTATCCCACATATCCTTTGCCGTGTTCTTCTCAGCAATATGCTGAACTACATGATCCTTGATCCCATCAAGGATTATGCACTTTGCCTTGGCCATTGCATCCTCGTACCTTTCGTTATCAACTGGGTCGACTGGGATAGCCATGGTTCTCAAGGCGAAGGCCTTGATGCGATGTCTATCCAGAATAGACAGGATCCTGGCCTTTTAGATGACAAAGTTGGATGCTCCGTCCAACCTGTTCTGATCCCTCTGTTCATTCATTTCCATCTCTGCTCCTCTTCGACTCCCTCTGAGTCTCGACTTCTCTCTTGGAAGTTCTCTCTTAGAGTCCCTTTGAGTCTCGATTTCCCTCCTGGAAATCCTCTCCTTGACTCCCTTTGAGTTTTGATTTCCCTCTGGAAATCCTCCTGCCAACTGTCGAACTGCTCCTCTCCGATCCCCTTTGCTCCTGCAACACTGATATGGATTTCTTGGTTAGAAATCCACCTAGGTAGCAACTCCCTCTACCTTGGTTCTGTCCCATTGGGTACTGTTCTGCTTCGACAGCAACAATCCCCACCAACTTCACAATCCACAATTTGCCCATAGCTCCCTAGGCTCCAGAAGCTAAAGAAACTGAGCCTCTTAGCTCTGTGCAATCCCGACAAGGATGAATTGCTCCTTTGGCCAATTGCGTCACTCCTCCCTGGCTGAGCAGGATGACGTGGCTCTTCATGAGTCTCTTCTGCCTCTTACTGCTTCTACGCTTGCCCTCTCTTTGGCTCGAAATGATGACGCAGCCCTTCTGCGTCACTCCTTCTGTGCTGCTTTCTGCTTATGAACAACTTCTGTCTCTAGGGACAGTTGTTTCTGCTGCAAATTCTCTGATTTAGCTGGTGCCTTCAACTCTCCTGTGATCTGCAACCCTCTTATACCATGTTGAAATTTCTAAGTCTAACCCGTAAGAAATTTTCCTGCACTATTTGGTTTATTTCACTTGTTTTATTCTTTAACAAGTTATTTAACCATATAAATACTGAAAATAAACACAGATGCAGTCTCAACCATCTACAGATCAACATCTGAAGGAATAGATAAACACATAAGGGACACCGTTATTTTCTGAGAATCATGCCCAGAAAAACCCAACTTGGGAAAACCAGTGCAACAGTTCTGAGGGTTTTATTATTAAGTAGCTTTCTTGAGTACAACTGGGTGCCAAATTGGCTCACCCGACAGAGATATCTATCTGGCAGTAATACCTCTCTTCGGAAGCAGATATTCGGCAAGTCTGCTCCACGAAAATCTCTCCAACGCCTCTCTGAGGCTCTGCATCAACCCTCCTGGCCTCTGCATTAGCCTGGAACCCTATGCGTCAGCCTTCTAATGCTCTGTGCTGGCTCTTTGGCCCTCTGCGTCACTCACGCAGGCCCTAGTAGCCTCTGCGCAATCCCTTTGGCCCTCTGCGTGGCTCCTGCTGGCTCTGCGTAGCCTTCTCTGCCTCAGCGCTGGTCCTTTGGCACTATCTCTGCCTCTCTGCTATGCACTCACTGCCCCTTGTTGTAACTCTGATCACTGGTTCGATTTCTCTCAGCAAACCCTGCTCTAGAAAATCGAACTGACTGATCAAATTGGTGTATCTCGAATTGACCCTCAAACCTCCTCTTATACTTTTTCTGTTGAGTCTTTAATGACCGAAATTAAATCTATAATCAATGGATAAGATTAGATTTGTCTTGATCCATGTAATTTAGAACCTTCTCACGCAGTTTTATATTAATACCCATTAATATTTTTATTTTCCTAAGTTTAGACTTAGGAACCCATTAAAAATATTAATATTTCCCCAAACCACTTTTGGGTCTCAGAGATTTCATGTGCTTTACCCTCTTCGCCAATTTGCATGGCTCGAACACATCCGATGCTACCCCAAATCAATAGATTTCTGTAGCATCGAATGTGCTCTAGCCTCTAGATTTTGCAGAGAGGCTAAGAAACAGACATTCTAGAATAACTAGAAATTGTTTGGGAAAATTCCACCTAGAGATGATTTAATTAAAATAATTAACTTTTTAAAATGGTTCCCTAAGTCTAAACTTAGGAAATCTGGTTGATTAAAGGGTATTAATTAAATAAGGCATGAGTCTTCTAGAAGAAGACGAGGATTAACTCCTAGTTAATATTAGCCCTTGATTAGGTTTTAATCTTGGCTGTTGGAGCTTCAACGAGAGATTATAAGGAGTTCGATGAGCACTTGGAGAACACATCGAGTGAGAGATCAGAGATTGAATTTCTCAAGATTAGCAGCGTTGTGTTGCTAGAGTAAGATTGAGTGATCTTCTTGCAGTGAGGGGAAGGGATAGTAGTCTAAAGGAGAGTTTTCCAGATCCGGAGAGTGCAAGGCAGAGAAGGCAGAGAGTAGTTCAGTGAGGTAGCACAGTGCCACGCAGAGGCAGTGCAGAGCTTCAGAGGGAGCTCGAAATTCAACTGGGAGATTCAGTGCCAGAAGCAGGGGTGTGAGACTAGAGGGCCAGGAGGTCGAATTTCCAGACATTAGGAGGTCAGTAGAGGAGGTGACGCATAGCCCAGCCAGTGTGACACAGATTTGCGTAGGATTGATGCAGAAGCTGCGTAGAGGCAACGTGGGGCCAACGAGCGAGCCCTTGATCAGTGTTGGATCTCCCGGATCAGCGTGAGATTTTTCTCACTAACTTTTTGCTAGTATTTCTTTGTATCGAATAGCTAGTTTGGGAATCCAACAATTTGTACCCAGATTTACTATTGCATAATAATTAAAACCCTCAGTTACTGCACCAGTTTTCTCGAGTTGTGTTTTTCCGAGTACATTTGTCCAAAAACAATAGTGTATACGTGTGTGTTTATTTCTCTCCAGTGCAGTATTTAGTTTCTGCAATATTTTATTTTGTGTAAGTTGTAATGTATGTATTTCAATATTTGTCGTAGAAAACTGCAAGTAAGTTGTTCAAGTAGTTTAACAATTAGGAGAAATATTATCAGTTCGCTGCAGAAGGAATCGGGTAACCAATTTTTCACACACTACATCCATAGTAAGTTGTCCATCAAGACAAGTGATCAGCCTCTTACTTTGATTGTAATGTTAATTTTCTTTGAAACTCTGCAACTACTTAGATGAATTACTAAAAACCAATGTTGCGAACATCGACATCGGGATAAAATCGGCAAGGGTTCGAAAAACTAAAAAATAGTAAAAATCAGGAAAATATCGGTAAAAAATCAACAAACATCGGCAAAATTAAGATACCATAAAAATATTTTTAAAAATCGGCAAACATTGGCTAGGCCAAAAAATCGTGATTTCGAGATAAAATCAAGATGTTATCAAGATGTTTGCAACACTGCTAAAAACAAGGCAATTGAAAACTGAAATCAAATTTACTTTCACCAAGATACAGAGTTTCTTAACAATTCATAAGCAGTGGTATAAAAACATTAGAGATAAAAACACATGCACACAAATTGACACACTTGTTTTACCCAAGAAACCCAAACGAGAAACCCTGCATTCTTTGTTGTGGTATTTTATTGATTGGTCTTGAGCAATTGGATCTATTACAATTCACGTTGCAACTGTAGCCAACAATCTGTCATTGGGAACGCAATTGTTCTCCTGCTGAAGAGCCTTGACTTTCCCTAAGAATCCCCAGTCCCTGCTCCTATTTTCTTGTGCATTAGAAGCCCCTATTTCCTTGCGCACTTCCTCCTATTTCTTAGCGCACAATTGGGCTCCTATTTCCTAGCGTAAATCTCCTATTTCCTTACGCACTTGTGGCATCTTAAATCTTTGGACATAAGCTCCTCAATTCCATGCACACACATAGAAATAATGATCGATCTTGTGCCTATTACCCACCACCTGTGGGTAGTGTATAGGCGAGAAACTTTTTCTCCTAAATGGTCCTCAACTAGCAGCCAACAACCCCTTGCAGCCCCTAAATAGCTTAATGTGTCATTTTCTCCACCACTTGAGTCGGCCATGTGGTCCCTCGCTCATCTGTTATGAATGTATGTTTGAAGGTGGGCCTTCCAACCCTGAAGATATGAATTTTCATTGGTATACTTGAGTAGTTTTCCTTACTTGTCATGAGCACTTCTGGGCATGAAATGGTGGGGGGATTCGACAGAAAGAGTGGGTTAGGTTTGTATTCTTGTCTCTGTTTCCCGAGTTCGTGGTTACCTTTGTATCCTAGTCCTGTGGGATCTCCTTTACTGGCCATTAGCTTTAGGGATGGCACTACATGGGAAGTCCCGATTTTGGTTGCATGGTACTGCTTCCCGATACCACCTACATTGCTCCCCTTACACTCATTTTAGCCCCATTCATCTCTTTTCCCATCCCGGTCCACATGTGTCCACCAGGTCCACCCAGGGTTAGCCTCCCCCTTCCCTTGTCCACACCTTGGGTTGGGCCTGAAACGATGCCTTAGAGGTTGATGCAGCTAAAAAGAAAATAAAAGGCATAATTTGACCACTCTCAACACGAAATGTACCACAAAATGTAAAAGATGGCCGACACATACAAATTTAACATGTGGGAAAAAACCAAACATGGGCTTTACCCCTTATCTATGGCCATCACCCTGGTTCCTATGGGCCCTAAATGAGCCCCCTCCATCATTAAGGAACCCATGATTGTCCCAACCCCTGGTGGGCGATGAACTGCCCCACCTCAAGGGGGTATCCACTGCTACATATTACACATCATACTCTCCATCCCCTGGAGCCCGAGCAGTTATGAAGAAAAATCAATTAAAGGAAAAAGGTATATGAACAAGGGTGGAAAAACGAAGTTCGGGGTAACTCATGTACCACGATTTGCTCCCTCCTACACTCATATACCCAGGTGTGGGCTTCCCTTATTATAGCTACCCTTGCACCTTGACATGTGGTCTGGATGATTCCCCTGATCCCCACTCCATTCCATTATTATATCATTTTCCACCTACCACTTAAAGGATGTACCATGGACATTCCAACCCTTTTAGAGGTTGAAGCCACCTAATAGGGTCCTTGGTTAACGCCCTATTGAGCTTGCAGACACTTGTACATGCCAAAGCCCACTATGGAAGGGCATGCCACCATGAAGTGCCCCATTGATCCCATGACTTGTAAGCTTTATTATTTGATTATTCTAATGACTGGTTGTATTGGAGGGCAAAGGGGATGCATTGGATCTTATGCAGGATTGCAGGTGGGTCTCCATTTGGGGCTTGGTCTTCCTATACGGGTCCTAGCCCTCTAGAGGGCCACATTGACACTTGTAGGGTGAGCGTTGAGAGCCATGGGACGCCACCATATCATATATTATTTTATGGATCCCCAACAATTTTCATTGATTTCTTGTGTTCCACCTTTTGGATGAGGATGATGCACTTGGTCCACCATGCCCAGTCGGCTCCACAATTTCACCATACACTTGGAAAATGTTCCAGGGTGCTTCTCACTGCAGAGGGAGGGCTTATCTCATTACTCTAGCCCTTACAGGTTGTCTAGAGGCATATTTGATCCGTTTGGAGACCCATGAGGATGTCCTTGTGCCCCCACACTCACTTGGGAGCACCATAGGTTCTTACTTGGAAAACAAGGGGCAACCCCTTGTCCACTATTTTTGGAGTTCATTTCTACATCATGGCACCTCTTAGACTTCATTAGGCCTCCTCAAAGACCCAATGACTCACTTTATTGATCATTCCATCCTCTTGAGAGGCTTATATTTACATTATTGAGCTATTTAGTGGGCTTGTCGCCAAAAGTTTTGTTATTGTGCACATTATTTTATTTTAGTGGCTAAATTAGGCCAAATTAACTAAATCGGCTAAATTAGGCCAAATTAGCTAAATCGAATTCATTAGAGAGTGTATAAATAGAAGTGAGATGAATCATTTGTATCATCATCACTTGGATTGGGTCTCTCTCTCGTGAGATTTTCGCTATCCTTCTTGGAGGACAAATTTGGATGTAATGGATGAATTTTGATGCTTGGATATTTCTCTCTTGTCTTGGAGCTTCATTATTGGCATAATATGATGATTGGATACAGTCTTTATGCACATGTAAGTACTCTTTTCATGCTTATTCTTGTTATTTGCTTTATGACATTGATGTTGTTGAGATTTTTGCTATACAAGATTTGAAATTTACTGCTTTTCTTATGAGAAATTGTGGAAACTTAGTCTTTATAGCGTTGCATCATCTTATGTATCATGTGTAAAGAGGTGAATGTTCCTAGAGATTCTTTCTATTGAACATATCTTGATAAGTCATCTATTATTGCACATTGAAGTATAAAATCTTCTAGTAGCTACTCTCATGCCCTTATTGCCATGCGAAGTTGTCTAGGAGTCTCCTTGATTGGGTGAAGTTCTTCTAAAACACAAATTTCATCTTGACTCCATATTCCCCAAAGGATTAGGCACTGATCCTTCCATAAGGTGATCATTTTCAAAGAGAATTCCTCTCACCTTCCACTCTCTTTCTAGGCCTAGCCTCCATAGGTGACCTAGGGCAACGATTTTCTCACAATTCACCCATCCAAAAAATTCGATCTCTTTCCCACTACTACATTGTTGTGTCTTCTAGAGGCCCTCAAAATTTGAAGCAATTCCCATAATGAGATCTTGAGATATTTCAAGCCCTAGCTCCAAGATTGATTCTTTCCCTTGGTTTCCCTTGGCTAGTGACCTCATTGGGATCATTGCATCAAAATAAACCAATTTTTTTTTATCCCATTCTCCCCTTCAATTAGGTCAAGCATACCCTTAATTGATCAACTCCACCCCCTTGACCTAATGTTGGGTCCACTTGGGCCCATGTGGTGCCACAACTTATTGAAGTTAATTTCACAAAGACCACTTGAAAACCAAGTTTTCACAAGGATTTCTAGGACTAGGTATCTGCTTTACAAGTCTTATCTGCAAACCCTAACCCTTCGAAATCCCCTTGGCCCTTCCTAGAGAGCCTTACACCTTGATTCTCAAGCAATCAAACCATACAATTGAGTCTTTCTTGAGAATAGGCCTTAGGAATCACTCCTTATCCTTTATTGACTCATTCATCTATTGATTCCCTTTATACCGGGTCTCCTCCCATTGGTGAAAGTCAGTAGAGTGCGAGGAACCTTAGTTGGGGTGAGAGTGGGCTATCGCTCCATCATCTCCCTTTAACTAGTAGTTTCCCTTTTAGGATCGCCTTGGACGACCCTTGCTAGTTTGAGCGGTAATAGTGTCTTAATCCTCCTCTTTATAGATAGAAATTGAGGATGCAAGGAAACCCAATTCAATTTAGAAGTTCGAGTTCTGATTGCGAGTTGATTGAGAGTTCAAATTGTCCTCTCTCTAATCAACACTTGGAGTCTTAATCGTTCTCTTTTCAATCAACACTGAAGACTAACTTGTTCTAACTGAACTTGTAACTGCCACCTCGTCTTGTAGTCAAACTGAAGAAGACTCCACGTAATTGAAGCTCCAATTCTACATATGCAAACTCAATGACCATTCTAGTAACTGTTGATTTTTGATAGCTTGGGAGGTACTCCAAGCCCTAGGGTTAAGGGTCTGGAGGTTGGAGCACCACAATAGGTCATCGTGGGCTTGGAACCGAAGGTTGGGGTTTTGCACCCATTGATGTTTGGGCCAAAAACAGGAGGCATTTTCTACATGTGATGGATGGAGATGGTAGAGGATCGCGAGGAGTATCCAACGCAACGAAAATCGTCGAAATCCAAGTTGTAGAAGATGAGATATCAATTTTTGAAAGTACTAATGGGTTTTTAGACATACAAGTCATGTAGGCTTGAGATGGTTATGTCCAAAAGACATGTCACTTAGGTAATTTGTTGGAGCCCTCTTGTTTAGTATAAATAAGAGGTGTTTAGTATAAATAAGAGTTGATGAGATTCATTTTAACACATCCATGTGCTACACAAAACAAGAAGGGAGCTCGTAGAAGGGAAATATCATCTATGTTTTGGTCATAGACAAAGGAGGCAGCATTGTCGAAGGAGAAAAGGGCTTTTGTTAGCATCTTTCATGACCGTTTTGGTAGCCGAGTTGTCTTTCATGGGAAAAGGGCTTGTGAGAGGAAGTGTGTTTGGGTCTATTTTGGAGTGGTTTGTGGGTGAACAAACCTCAATAGAGGCAGCCGCAATCCTGAACATGTGTAAGAAAGAGGGTCAAAGCTTCATTTCAGGGTGAAGGAAGGCCGCAAGCCTAAGAATTGAGCTAGATACAACCCTACACCTCAGCGAATAGGAGCAACTCCCTAGAAGAAGGAACCGGTAGCTGTAGAGAGCAATTCTGGGCAATGAAAGAGGGTTGGAAATGACTGTGGTCATGCCCTAATGAGGTCATCTATGACAGTAGTGAAGCAGACCGTAAAATAGTGAGCAAAACGTATGTACTTTGGTATGTTCTTGTAGGTGTTGGATCCTAGTATTTGGATCAGTTTGGATGGAATGTATTTGTAGTCTGTAGAAGCCAAGTGGAAGGGTTGACGTGGAGGTTAGAAGCCCTAACCTAGGAGCAAATTCTACAGTGATTTACTGACAGAGGTATTAGGCAAATTTGGAATGTTGGAGGGAAACGTGTTGATGCCCAAAATAGCCCTAGAGAAACAAACAAGAAGGACTTTGGACTGTTGTGTGGTTGGGTGAAGTATTGAGCTGAATGTGTAGCTCTTTGATGGACGAAAGAAGCTACTAAGAAGGCAGATTGATGCTCAGGTATTGGCTAGCCTAGAGGAGCATATTGGATCAGCCCGTGTTCATTGTAGCAAAAGTAACTTGCAGCAATGATAGGTGGTAGCCCTCCTGGAGTCTCTATGTGTTGTTTCTTGATGGACTAAGGGGCAGTTAGAGAGAAGATTGGAAGCAAAGGATCTACAGGATGAGATACGACATCGATGTTGAGCTTGTAGTGAGATTGTCATTGTATCTTGTAATCTTGTACTTGTGGATATTTGAGGGCCATTATCCCTTGTACGAGAGCCCTAGACTGTTGTATTATATGTTGATAATATGACGAAGTTGGGTTACATATATTGTTGTTATTGTTCCTGTTGTGCATGTGATTGATTTACCGCATTACATTGTTCTGCTATGTAAAGTAGCTTTGTTGAGATTCTTGGTTTGGTAGCATCAGAGATTTAAGATTCTATCTTAGACACCAGAGTTGTGGAAATTCAACATGGCATCAGAGTGTGTCTGAGCTACTTTGGAAGATAGTGAATCAAAGAGTGCACAACAAAGTACAACTTAAGAGGGAGTTGGTCACATTGTAGGGCTTACTACAATGTCGAAGTTGTAGGTTGGTCTCCGGTATGAGGACAGGTTGGAAGGGTTGTCCAACTATAGTCCTTGGAAGGAAAGTATCAAGTTGGTATTGCAGGTCACCAGGATTTGGGAGTTCGGCGAGAAAGAGATCAAGAAGCCAACCGACCCTAAGGAGCTGGAAGTGTACGAGGAATTGGATACGAGGGAAAGATTGATCATCCTTGATGGTGTGAAGGATCCCCTAATACCTCATTTGTATGGGAAGAACACTGCACATGAGATGTGGATGGTTCTTTATAATTTGTTCCAGAATAAGCACGAGAACCGGGTACTGGTATTAGAGGATAACTTGAAGTCCGCCAAGATGCTATAGGCTGAAGGAGTAACTTCGTATCTGACGAGATTGTCTCAAGTCAAAATGAGCTTACTGTCGTCGGTGTGACTATTTCAGATTCTAATATGGTGAGGATTGCTTTGAAAGGGTTCACCAAGGAATGGAAGCCCTTCATCAAGGGGATCGTTTCCATAGAGAAGTTACCAGACCAAAATAGGCTGTGGGATGACTTCATTAAGGAAGAGTTGCTAGATGAAGATCTTCATTTGAGGAAATAGGCTTCTAATGATGATGTGTCACTTGTAGCACGAATGAAGGGTAAGTAGAAAAAGGACTTAAATAAGATCAAGTGATTCAACTATGGCGAGATGGGTCATTTTTCGTCGAGATGTCCAATAAAGAAGAAGACGAGAGATGACAAGAAGAAGAAAGGGAAGCAAGTCGTCGGTGTTGCCACTTCTGCTGAGATAGATGCTCTCACTAGAAGGTTGGAGGATGAAGACTTTGTCATGTCCTCTCATTTCTCGCAAGCTGTCATCGATGGATGTATGGTATGTGGGCAGTGGTGCATCAAAACATATGATAGGGTCACTGGAGGTATTCAAGACTCTAGCTGAGTGGGACCCGAAGTTGCACATGGTGTTGGACAACAAGAGTTAGAAAGAGATTCGAGGATCGGGAGTTGTGCCATTCAGGATGGAGTCAGGACAAGTGATACGGGTTCAGGATGTGCTGTTTGTACCAGGACTCTGATATAGCGTGATATATGTCTCCCTGATCGAGAAGAAGGGTTTTGAGGTCTTATTCTAGGATGGGAAGGCAAGACTCAGGCCTAAAGGCTCTAACTCCACAGGTATTGTGATTGGAGTTAGAGAGCATGGTCTATACAAGCTGATGGGCAAGCCTATGGATTATGAGAAGCAGTAGGAGGACCAAGTGCAAGTTCCAGAGAAGTAGGTGCAGGTGTAGGGTTTAGAGGGGAAGTTACAGGTTCTAAAGAAGAAGGTTCAGGTTCCAGAGGCTCAGAGGGAATTGAGTTCTAGAGGAAGT
The DNA here is from genome assembly GCA_031772625.1 of Pinus tabuliformis. Lineage (NCBI taxonomy): Eukaryota > Viridiplantae > Streptophyta > Pinopsida > Pinales > Pinaceae > Pinus > Pinus tabuliformis. The sequence goes on from CM062816.1 coordinate 431,266,141, forward strand.
TTGTAGGTTCAGAGGGAGACTTTGTAGCCCAAGAAGAGCGCATGGTCAGTGGGGAGAAAGGGTGCTTCTACAATTGCCAAGAAGGAATCATGGAGGGATTGGAAAATGATACAGGAAATGAAGAAGCAGGATGCTTCCAGTGACAACGACACTTCCAAGAGGGGTAGTTCATGCTACAGGGATTGTTGTAGTTGTGAGCACCAGGAGTTGGGTGAGTGTTGCGAGTAGTGATGATGATGATGAGCTACTTCCTATTCTTGGAAGTACCTCCCTCGCTAAGAAGGAGTGTTGATTTTTGATAGATTGGGAGGTATTCCAAGCCCTAGCGTTCGAGGTTTGGAGGTTTGAGCACCGCAATAGGTCATTGTGGGCTTGGAACCCAAGCTTGGGGTTTTGCACCAATTGATGTTTGGGCCAAAACCATGAGGCATTTCTACATGTGATGGATGGAGATGATAGAGGGTGGTGAGGAGAATCGAATGCAATGAAAATCGTCGAAATCCGAGTTGTAGAAGATGAGATATGAATTTTTGAAGGTAATGATGGGTTTTTGGACATACAAGTCATGTAATGAAGGTTATGTCCAAAAGACATGTCACTTAGGTAATTTGTTGGAGCCCTCTTGTTTATTATAATTAAGAGGTGGTGAGATTCATTTTAGCACATCCTTGTGCAACACAAAACAAGAAGGGATCTCCTAGAAGGGAAATATCATCTATGTTTTGGCCATAGACAAAGGAAGCAGCACCAGCGAAAGAGAAAAGGGCTTGTGTTAGCTTCTTTCATCACTATTTTGGTAGCTGAGTTGTCTTGCAGGAGGGCCGAGTGAGAGGAAGTGTGTTTGGGTCTATTTTGGAGTGGTTTGTGGGTGAACAGACCTCAATAGAGGCAACGACAGTCTTGAACAGGTGTAAGGAGGGCCAAAGCTTCATTTCGGGGTGAAGGAAGGCCACAAGACTAAACATGGGCTAGATATAGCCCTACATCTCAACGAATAGGAGCAACTACCTAGAGGAAGGAACCCGCAAATGTAGAAAGCAATTCTGGCCAGTGAAAGAGGGCTTGAAATGAATGATTGTGGTCATGCCCTAACCAGGTCATCTATGACAGCAGTGAAGCAGAACCTAAAACAGTGAGCAAAAATTGTACTTTGGTATGTTCTTGTAGGTGTTGGATCCTGTGAAAATTCTAAAAACCGGAATCCTATTGCAGCAACTGGTATTATTTCTTCTAACTCATAAATTAATTATTCAATTTATTGTTATGACAACATCGAAATAAACACACTGCAACCTTCATAAATAAAAACCGTGGAAATAAATAGTGTTGGAACTGAGAAAATACTAGCATACACATAAAAATTACACTGTTATTTTTGGACAAAAGTCCTCGGAAAAACCCAATGCGGGAAAATCGGTGCAACATATGAGGGTTTTATTCTATTATGTAGCAGTGAAATCTGAGTACAATCTATGGATTCCCAACTGGAAATACAAACAGTAAAAATATGGGAAAAATTATTTTAATGGAATTACCCTTCTTCTACAAGCAATCCCGATAACAACTTCCTTCAGAAAACTCGGCCTCCTAGACCTTTTGCGTCAACCTCTGTGTTGTTCTGTGCAGACCCTATGACGTCAAGCCTCCAACCTCCCTCTAATGAAGTCATTCTGCCTGTCTTTGTTGAGGAAATCGCCTCTCATACACTCTGGACTCTTTGCTCGACTCTGGAATTGAGAATGAATTTCTCTCCAGCAAATCAAACTGCTTCTCTGAAGTAACTACACAATCCTCCGTGCTGCCTCACTGGAAATAACTCGGCCCTCTTGTTGCTCCCTCTCCAGATCTGGAAAAATTCCACTGGATCACTGTCCCTACCCCTCACTATCTTTGTTGCCTCACTGAAGCTCGAACTTTTTGACAACTGACTGCTGCTACTCTAGAAAATCGAATTCTCCAAGTGACTCTGGTGCTTTCTCCATCACCACATCGATCGCTTCTTATATCTTTCTGATGGAACTCCAACGGCCAAGATTAGATCTTAATCGATGGCTCAAATCATTTCTGGATTAGTTTGTGTGAGTTTCTAGAGAGTTCTCACCTTGACTTAATTAATTATGATTAATTAGCCATATTCCCTAAGTTTAGACTTAGGAAATATTTAAAAATTAGCTATTAATCTAATTAAGCCATCATCTCTAGGCGGAATTTCCAGAAACGATTTTTGGGTTTTAGATATCTCATGTATTCTAGCCTCTCCACCATATTTCGTGGCTAGAAAACATCCGATGCTACAAAAACTAACACTCCCTCTTAGTGAGGAATGTGTTATAGTGCTGCACATCCTGTCACAACACTTTATCTTTGTATCATCTCCTCTCACGTTGTTGATGTTTGGCTGGTGCTGCCCACCAACTACTGCACAACTCTGATGCTACATCTGTGCCTCTGCTGACACTACCATACTACTACCAACTCTGTATCTGCACTGCAACTCCCTCTCATCTGTTGCTACTGCAACTGCAACTGCAACATGTGCAACTGAAAAGCCTCCAAAATACTAAATCAATTGTGTGTAGTATGATACATCTGTCTCCCAAGTCTTTGACTGCTACTAGCCTTTGCACTGTCACTGAAGAATCTGCGTTGCTGCCAACTCTGCACTGAGCCATCTGCTCTGTTGTCAACACTGCACTGCACTTCTCAGCATCCATGAGGTGGATTCCTCAAGGACCTTGCCCATTCTCTGTAGTTCTCTAGGACTACAGTACCAAATCTCCCCACCTCATTGTTGAAGCTGCCTGTTGGTCCTGCTTCTCCGACTTTTCCTTCTTCCTAAGAGGACACTGTGTGTTGTAGTGACCCAATTTACCACATCTAAATCACTTGACCTTTGACAGGTCCTTCTTCTTATTTCTCTGCTCCCCTTGCCCCTGACTGGGAGCCTTAGATGGTAGGGCCACATTCTCCTCCACCACCTTTTGTCCACTGCTACTGCTGTCACTGATGAAGCTCTTCAACAGAGCTCGTCTCAACTCCTCTTGCTACAAATCGACCCACATTCTGTCCCATCCTGATAGCGTGTCTCACCCAGTATACTTTGGACGAAGACCTGCCTATCATCTGAGACACCGTTAAGTGCCAATCGCACTAGCTTTGAAGGTTGGGGCGTTGCCCCAACAACTGATAGCTGGTCTCGGACCTCCTGAATCTTGGAGAGGAAGGGATCTATGCCTTCCCCTTTCTGCATCCTGATGCATCTCAGCTTCTCCTCTAGGAACATCTTCCGCTACTCGAAAGTACCTTGATACAGCATGGAAAGAGCATCCCACATTTCTTTGGTCATTCCCTTGGCCAATATGTGAGATTATATGATCTCGAACTCCATCCAGGATCAACTGCTTCGCCCACACCATCTCCTTCCTATATTCCTTGAGTTGGTCTACATCCTGAGGAACTGCCACTACATTATCAATGTAGGCTTTCAAGCCATATTCATCTAGAAGGAAGGACATCCTAGCCTTCTAGATGACATAGTTGGAAGCTCCATCCAACCTATCCTGATCTCTAAGCCCTGCAGTGGCCATCTCTGAAATTGTCGAAAACTCCCTCTTTCCCTATGCTCGGCTACTGCTCTGCTATTCACACTCCCTTTTGGAATGTGTAGATCTGCAAGCTACTACTGCCAATCAGCGACTAGAAATTTGAACTTTCGAGACTCAAAGTTCCCTGAGGAAAATTCTCCCTTTGCTATGTGTGCTTTTCTATTCCACCTGACGCGGATCCTGCTTTTGCAATCTGCAACAAAACCCTCTGCGTCCAACCAGGAATATGGTCAGTGAAAATTTGAGCTGCAACTACTCCCTCTGACTGTTGGAATCACTCTCCTAGGCAAATTGAATTTTTTGCACCCATGCAACTGAAAATCAAACTACTGGCTCAGCAATTCAGCCTACTTGTCTAAGCACTGGTTGCCTCAAGAATTTCAGCTTGCTGCTCCTTTTGAGCAGCGAAATTCTTTCCTTCGCTTTTGAGCTTCCAGCTGGTCACTTACGCTCTAATACCATGTGAAAACTCCGAACACCAGAATCCTATTGCAACAACTGGTATTATTTCTTCTAACTGATAAGTTAATTATTTAGTTTATTGCTAGGACAACATCGAAATAAATACACTGCAACCTTCACAAATAAAAGTTGCAGAAATAAATAGCGTTGGAACTGAGAAAATACTAGCACACACACTTAAAAATTACACCGTTATTTCTGGATAGATCTGTGTGAGTTTCTAGAGAATTGTCACCTTGACTTAATTAATTCTGATTAATTAGCCATATTCCCTAAGTTTAGACTTAGGAAATATTTAAAAATCGAATAATAATCTAATTAAGCCATCTCTAGGTGGAATTTCCAAAAACGATTTCTGGGTTTTGGAGATCTCATCTATTCTAGCCTCTACAAATTTCGTGGCTAGAACACATCCGATTCTACAAAAACTAGCAGATCCTAGTATTTGGATGGAATGTATTTGCAGCCTGTAGAAGCCAAGTGGAAGGGTTGACATGGAGGTTAGAAGCCCTAACCTAGGATTAGATTCTATAGTGATTGATTGACAAAGGTATTGGGCATCTTTGGATTGTTGGAGGGCAACGTGTTGGTGCCCAAAGTAGCCCTAGAGAAGCAAACAGGAAGGACTTTGGACTATTGCGTGATTGGGTGAAGTATTGAGCCTAATGTGTAGCTCTTTGATGGACGAAAGAAGCTACGAAGAAGGAAGATTGATGCTTAGGTATTGTCCAGCCTAGAGGAGCAGATTGAATCAATCCATGTTCCTTGTAGCAGTAGTGACTTGCAATAGTGATAGATGGAAACCCTCTTGGAGTCTCTATGTGTCGTTTCTTGATGGACTAAGGGGCGGCTAGAGAGAAGATCGGAAGAAAAGGACCGATAGGACGAGATACGGCATAGATGTTGAGCTTGTAGTGAGATTGTCATTGTATCTTGTATTCTTGTACTTGTGGATATTTGAGGGCCATTATCCCTTGTACGGGAGCCCTAGACTATTGTATTATATGTTGATAATATAACGAAGTTGGGTTACATATATTGTTGTTATTGTTCCTATTGTGCACGAGATTGATTTACTACATTATATTGTTCCGCTGTGTAAAGTAGCTTTGTTGAGATTCTTGGTTTGGTAGTGTCAGAGATTTAAGATATTATCCTAGACACGAGGGTCGTGGAAATTCAACAGTAAACTGGAAATCAACTCATCGTAACTGAAGTCTATCTCATGAACTCACATCCATGCTTGAGAAAGACTAAGTTGTGGTCTTCATTGGCTAACGAACAAGCCAGCAGACCTTCCATTGCTACATTTTCAACAATCCCTCTTAGCGAGGAAGGGATTCTTTAGAACTCCCAACTTATCTCTGAAGTAGACGAAACTGCCTCTTGTCAATGCCTTGGTCAAGATATCTGTTGTCTCTTCTCTGTTAGAATGTACAGTAACTTCACTAGCCCTTTCTCACATAATCCCGGAGATGATGATACCTGATCTCGATTTGCTTTGAGTGATGATGAAACTCCGAATTTTGTGAGAGCTTAGTGCAACTCTGATTGTCACAATGTATCACAATGGGCTCCACCCTTTGCTTGAAAAGTCCCACAAGTAACTTCCTCATCCAAATAGCTTCACACACTGCCAAACTGTAAGCCATGTATTCGACCTCTGCTGAATTGAGTGCTACTAATATCTACTTCTTATTGTACCAGGAAACAATGATTGACCCAATGTTGAAGACGCAACCTAAAGTACTCTTCCAGTCTATGGATCTCCCTGCCAATATGCATCTGTGAAGCCCTCAAGCCTTACTCCATCAACCTATTCGTAATAATCCATAATCTGTCATGCCTTTGAGATATCTTAAAACATGCTTTACAACAACCCAGTGAACTCTAGTAGGATCCATCATAAACTGGCTCCAATGATTCACTACAAAACATATGTTAGGCCGTGTGTTAACTAAGTACCTCAATGACCCAGTGAGCTGCCTATACAATGTAGCATCTACTTGCTCTGCTCTGCTAGTGTCCACCTTCCTCTAGTTTGTGATTAGAGGTGTGGTCATGGGCCTGCAATCCTGCATATGCAACCTACTGAGGATCTTTGTAGTGTACTTCCCTTGCCCCATGAAGATTTCCCCATCACCCTGACATACCTCCAGCCCAAGGAAATAATGCATAAGCCTCATATCCTTCATCTCAAATTCCCTTGCAAGGTATCCCTTGCAATCCTGAGTCAAGTTGTTTGCTCCAATCAAAATAAGATCGTCAACTTAGAGCACTAGAAAGATCGAAAGCTCTCCAACTGTGATGTGGTACAGGTTGGAATCCGCCTCACTCTTAGTGAGGCCCAATCCTCGAAGATAGATATCAATGCGATTTACCATGATCTCGGTGCCCGCTTGAGCCCATAAAGATCTCTATTCAACAAACAAACATGGGTGGCTTTGCTGAAAGTCTCAAACTCCTCTAGATGCTCCATATATATCTCCTCCTCAACCCTTCCATTAAGGATTGTTATCTTTATGTCCATCTAGTGGATCTTCCAACTCATCTGTGTTGCAAGTGCCGGAATAATCTTGAATTCTGACGGATGAATAATGTGCCATTGGGGAAAACTTCACATCATAGTGGATTCCCTCAACCTGCAAGAAATCCTTGGCCACAACCCTGGCCTTGTACATCTCTACACTCCAATCAACTCCATGCTTCCCCCTGTACACCTAGCATGAGCCTACTACTGATTTTGCCTATGGCTATGGCCCAATCTCCCAGACATCATTTTTCATGATGGAAGAATATTCCTCCACCATGGCATCCCGTGAAACCTGTTGAGAGGTTTCCTTCTCATAACAAGAAGGCTTTGTGTCCAACAACTCAATCATCAGTTCCATATATCTGGTGTACCTCTATGGTTGTTTCCTCTGCCTGAACATAGAGCTAGGAGTCTGAACTCGCTCTTGGGCCTCCTAAATCAACCTCTTGGCCCACTTGGCTCTCTTCCTCCCTGTGTTGGGAGTCTCTGATTGAGTAGCTACCTCCACTCATCTTGGTCTCTCCTCATCCTGCAATGTCTCCTGGTCATCCTGGTATGCGGCCCACTTGCCATCTAGCTGAGACTCAACTTATGATACTGGTTGAGGGTCCTACTTGGGACTGAATAGCTCCTGCTCAGGTACTCCAAATTGCTCTCGCTCTAAGGACTCCCTTAGAGATCTGTCCTCCTCAAAACTCATGCCCCGCCTGATTCTTCTTGAGTGATGGTATATGCACCTTGTACGCTTGAGATGTCTCATTGTAATCCACAAAAATTCCCTTTTCAGTTGTGGGCTCCAGTTTCTTCCTTCTTTCTTTGGACACATAGCAGTAAACTTTGGTGCCAAAGATGTGAAAGCCTCCTCCGATGCAGCTCATCCAAGCACCCTGTGTGGACTTCTGTTCTACAAAAATACTAAAGTGTTGCATGCCTCTTCCCACAAGAACATGGTTAGCCCCTGGTCATGCAACATGGCCTTGGCCGCTCCAACTATGCTGCGGTTCTTCCTCTCAGCCACCCCATTCTGTTGAGGGTTATGGGGTGTTGTAAGCTCTCTCCTAATGCCCACACACTGAAAATTCTTTGAAATTGCAACAATTGGAAATTTATTCTTCTAACTAATTAATTATGCAGTTTATTTTGTTACAGCAAAATAACGAATAAATCATGGAGTTGTCTATAACGCGACTTTTTGAAAGCTTTTTCGGCGGGTTTTTCTGGTTGAAATCCGACAGGAATTTATTGGAATCGCAAGTTTGATAGCTAGTTTCTGCACAATGAAAGCGTCCCAGGGGTTTTCGAGGGTGCTGAATCCAAATATGCAGTTAAAAAACTATTTTCACTGCAACAAATCAAGATTTAACCTCAATTTCTTCCGCCGGATTCCGTCACCGGAATCTCCAAAAAGTCGCATTATAGACAACTCCATAAATCATACTGAAATTTCTTCACAATAAAAATGTCATGGAAAATAAACTAGAAACTGAGAAATAGATGCACACACAAAATAAAAATGACACTAATATTTTTGGACAAAAGTCCTTAGAAAAACCCAACTGGGAAAACTGGTGCAACAGATGAGAATTTATTTTATTACGTGAAGCAACGAAATCTGAGTAAAATATTTGGATTCCCAAACTGGCAATCCTCAACAAAATAATCTGGCCAAAATTTTAGTGAGACAATTTGTCTCACCCGACACTAATCTTCAGCTCCAAAACTGGCTCAAACTGGGCCACTGAAAGCCCCTGCATAAGCCTTTGCACCGACTCTGCATAGGCTAATTCATGCTGTTGTGGAATTGCTCTGCTGCAGTCGTTTTTCCCGACTCAACCTCTGAAGATGACTTGCTTGGCCTTGCGTCAGCCTTTGCGTTGACTCTGCATAGGCTAATTCATGCTGTTGTGGAATTGCTCTGATGCAGTTGTTTTTCCCAACTCAGCCTCTGAAGATGACTCGCTTGGCCTTTAGGATTTTTCCCTGCTACCAACAATTAAATCCACCTCCTCTCCAGCTAAATTGAACTGCCCTCTAAAGTTGCCTGCACAGCCTCAGTGAGTAACTCGACCCTCCTGTTGTTGACTCTTCAACTCTAGAAATCCACCGGAAATCGCTTCTGCTACTCCCTCTCATTTTTGCTTCGTTTCTAGCTCGAACTCTTCTTCCCTGCTCAAATTCTGTAGTTGGATAGCTTGATCTGCCAAGGAACTCACTTTCCTGATGTGTCTTTCTCCATCTCCATCGTTATTCTCTTATAATTTCTCGTTGGCTCACCAATGGCCATGAATAGATCTCCATCAACGGCTAAGATCATCTCAAACTCAATCTGTGTGAGTTTCTAGAGCATTCTCACATTTCCTTAATTAAGTGCTATTAATTAACCAGTTTTCTTAAGTTAGGAATAATTTAAATGATGGTTAATTAATTTAATTAAGGAGTTTTGCAAGCTTATCTCATGAAACCTTTTATGCAATTTGAGGATCTCATTTTCTTAGTCTCTCTGACATAAATTGAGACTAGAACACTTGTTCGATGCTACAAACACTAACACTCCCTCTTAGTGAGGAAGGTGTTCTACTATCTTCACCTATAATATCTTCCCTCATGTTGCTGATGTATGACCACTGTAACAACCTGTCATTGTCCATCAAGTCATTGCGCATGCTCTGATTCATCTACCAACACTGTAGCTGAATCACCCTGCATCTGCGTTGCTGCTGACAATGCACTGTACCTCCCTGCACCACTGCCAACTTTGCTTTGCGCTACAACTGATCTCACAATGCTACTGCTACAACTACTGCGACTGAGAACCAAACCATATATCTATTGTGTCTTCTACTGGCTCTGCCACTGTCTGTTGAATCTCTGGCTGCAACTAGTATCTACAATGTCTACTGAGTAACTGTTTGCACCCTGACTGGTTCTATGCCCCTCAATATTGACTACTTCTAGTCTCTGCAACTCTCTCTGAAGATCTGATTGCGCCATCTGACACTGGTCCTCCTGCTAGTGAATACTGTGGGCCCCTATAGCAATGGTAATGATCAACGAGGAAGCACCTGTCTGATGCTATCCTCCTTGGATCAAGCCCGACAATCTTTACAACTCTAGAATTCAAGGTCTCCCCATCTCTCTCCTGGAGGTATATTTGCATACAGTGCAAATTCCTCCATCTTGGAGGATAACTCATCTATGTCTGCCGAAGTTGCGGTCTGCTGCCCCCCCTTCTCGTCCTTCTTCTTCTTGGGACACTGAGTACTATATTGACCAAACTCACCACACCTGAAGCATTTGATCTTCGACAAATCCTCCTTCTTCTTCTCTCCTCCCTTTGAGCCTTTTCCTTAACTGGGACCTTTCTTCGCCTTTCCCTTACTAGCGAGGGCTACATTCTCATTGTCCTTCTCAACCTTACAACCATTTGTTGCTGCTGGTGGCAATACCCTTGACAAGGCTGAGCCTTAGCTCGTCTTGTGTGAAATCACTCTAAAGGTGTTCCCAATCAAGAAATTTGTCACATCCAGTGATTCCCTGGACAAATGTAGCCCACTTTGGGGTAAACCCATTGAGTGCTATTTACACAAGCTCACACTCCTTGGGTTTCTTACCTACAATTGCAAGCTCATCCCAGACATCTCGAATCCTGGTGAGATATTGATTACACCCTCACCCCTCATCATCTTTGTGGTTATTAGCTTCTCCTTGAGAACCATTTTCATGTTCTTTGATGGATCCTACTATAACTTTACGATGACATCCCACATTTTCTTTGTTGTATTTCTCTCTACAATGTGTGGAATGATATGATCTCAGACTCCATCCATGATCATCCTCTTGGCTTTGTCCTGACCCTTCCTGTACTCGTGGAACTGGATCAAATCTACCACTACAACTATGATTGTTGTCACAAACTCTTTCAGGCCATGCTCATCCAAGAGGAATAACATCCTAGCCTTCCAGATACTGAAGTTCGAGGCTCTGTCAAATCTATCCTGATCCTTGAGATCTACTGCGGCCATCTCTGCGAAACTCAAAAATTGGGAAATAAACAAGAATCTCCTCCCTTTCCTGCTTGACCTCTTTCTCTGCTACTTTCACTCCCTTCTGAAGTGCTCAAAACTGCAACTGTCTGCCTTCGGATGTCCTTCTCAGGCACTCACACTGCTTGCTACCTCAACTGGGCAACTTGCTCAACCTTCCAGAAATCCTCCAAAATTTGGCACACAATCTACTACTCCTGAAGTTCTCACTGGTTAACTGGAAAAACTAATACGGCCTGCTACAATTGAAAATTAGGGATTTCCTCCTAACAACTACGTTTGGAAACCCTTTGAGAAATTCCCATGTGTGCTTTTCTCTTCCACCCAACGTTGATCTACTACTACTGTGCTAGCTACAAATCAACTTTGCTTAGATTTGCTCAATGAAATTACTAATCTGCTTCACCAGAACCTTCTATCCGAAAAATCCACTGCCTGCTAGAGTTGTTACTGGGAAAATCAAACTATTCCACCTGTCTAGATCTGGAAATCGAATTTCTTGCCCAACAATTTGAATTGTTTGGCTTACCTGCGCAAATCCTAAAAACTGTGCTCAAAAATCTTTCTGAACCTGCACAAAATTTCATTCTCACTACTGGGCCTCCAATCTGATCTTCAATGCTTTGATACCATGTGAAAATTCCTTGAAATTGCAGCAACTAGAAATTTATTCTTCTCATTGACTAATTATGCAGTTTATTTTGTTCGACAATAACAAATAAATCACACTGCAATTTTTTCACAATAAAAACGTGTTGAAAATAAACTGGAAACTGAGAAATAGATGCACACACACACAATAAAAATGGCACCAATATTTTCGGACAAAAGTCCCCGTAAAAACCCAACAAGGAAAACTGGTGCAGCATGTGAGGGCTTATTTTATTTTATGCAACAGCGAAATCTGAGTACCATATCTGGATGCCCAAACTGGCAATCCTTAGCAAAATACTCGGGCCAAGATTTTAGTAAGACAATTTGTCTCATCTGACACTGATCTTCAGCTCCAAAACTGGCTCAAACTGGACCACTCGAAAGCCCCTACGTCAGCCTCTCCACAGGCTAATTTGCACTATCTGTGGAGCTGCTCTAATGCAGTCATTTTGCCCAACTCAGCCTTTGGAGATGACTCACTTGGCCTTCTGGAATTTTTCCCAGTGACTAGCAACTGAATCCACTTCCTCTCCAATTAAATTGAACTTCCCTCTGAAGCTGCTTGTGCAAGCCCTGCACAACCTCATTGAGGAATAACTCGACCCTCCTGTTGTTGAGTCTCCAACTCTGAAAATCCACCGGAAATTGTGAAAAATCTGTGACCCAATTCCTACTATAACGAGCTGATGATATTTCTCCTATTTGTTAAATTAATTTGAACAAATTACTTGCAGTTTTCTACGAAAAATATCGAAATACATACACTGCAGCCTACAAAAAAGAAAATATTGCGGAAACTAAATACTGCACTGGAGAGAAATAAACACACACACAATTACACTATTGTTTTTGGACAAATTTCCCCGGAAAAACCCAATGTGCGAAAACCAGTGTAGTAGCTCAGGGTTTTATTATTATGGATTAGTATTATGAGTACAAATCATTAGTTGCCCAAACTGGCAATCTAATACAGAGAATAAACTGGCAAAGAGGTAGTGAGAAAAATCTCACACTGTCATTGGCGATCCGTATCTGATCCGGGCTCTGGATGGCTAGCCCCACGCTGCCTCTGCGTAGCGTCTACATCAGCCTGCGCAGATATGTGTCACAACGTCTAGGGACCGTGTCACCTCCTCCTCTGGTCTTCTGCTGGCTAGAAACTTGACCCTCTAGCCCTCCGGTCTCACACCCCGACTTCTGGCACTAGATTTTGACTTCTCCTTGGCAAAATTTCAGACTCCCTTTGAAGCATTGCGCTACCTCTCTGAACCTCTCTCTGCCTTCTCTGCCTTGCACTCCCTGGAACTGGAAAATCTCCTCCGGTCTACTATCCCTGCCCCTCTCTGACTGCTTCGAATTTACTGAATCTCTTCTAGCAACTCACAGTTGCTACACAGGAAATCGACTTCCCAGCAAAAATCAAACTACACAAGTGTGTTCTCCAAGTGCCCATCGAACTCCTCCTTATAATCTCTCGTTGGAGCACCAACAACCAAGATTAAAACATAATCAATGGTTAAGATTAACTCGGATTTGATCCTCGTCTTCTTCTAGAAGATTCGTGTTGATTTCTATAGCATTGAATTTGCTCTTGCCTCGAGATTTTGCAGAGAGGCTAAGACACATGCATTCTCTAATACCTAGAAATCATTCGGGAAAATTCCACCTAGAGATAATTTAATTAAAATAATTAAATTTTTTAAATGGTTGCCTAAGTCTAAACTTAGGAAATCTGGTTAATTAAAGGGTATTAATTAAATCAGGTGTGAATCTTCTAGAAGAAGTCGAGGATCAACTCCCAGTTAATCTTAGCCCTTGATTATGTTTTAATCTTGGCCGTTGGAACTCCAATGGGAGATTATAAGGAGTTCGATGGGCACTTGGAGAACACACCAAGATAGTGAGATCTAGAGATCAAATTTCTCAAGACTAGCAGCGCTGATTTGCTGGAGAGAGATCGAGTGATCTTCTTGCAGTGAGGGGCAGGGATAGTAGACTGGAGGAGAGCTTTTCCAGAGTTGGAGAGTGCAAGGCAGAGAAGGCAACGAGAGGTTCAGAGAGGCAACGCAGAGCTTCAGAGGCAGTCCATATTTTTGCTAGGAGTAGTCGAGATTTAGAGCCAGAAGCTCTGGTGTGAGACCGAAGGGCTAGAGGGTTGAAGTTCCAGTCAGCAGAAGATCGGAGGAGGTGATGCAGTTCCTAGAGGTTGTGATGCAGACCTGTGTAGGCTGATGTAGAGATTCCGCAGAGGCAGCGTGGGGCTAGCCATCCAGAACCCGGATCAGATTTAGATCGCCACTAATAATGTGAGATTTTGCTCACTACCTCTTTGCCAGTTTATTCTCTGTATCAGATTGCCAGTTTTGGCATCTAGCGATTTGTACTCATAAACCACTGTATAATAATAAAACCCTCAGCTGCTGCACCAATTTTGCCAAGTTGTGTTTTTACGGGGACATTTGTCCAAAGACAACAGTGCATTTGTGTGTGTTTATTTCTCTCCTGTGCAGTATTTAGTTTCCACAATATTTTATTTTGTGTAGGCTGTAGTGTATGTATTTCGATATTTGCTATAGAAAATTGCAAGTAATTTGTTCAAAGTAATTTAACAAATAGGAGAAATATCATCAGTTTGCTGCAGTAGGAATCGGGTCACCGATTTTTCACCTGGTATTAGAGCACAGATTGTAAGTTGGAGAGCTCAGTAGCAAAAGGAAGGAGGAATTTTGAAACTCTGCAGAGGCAGTGCAGTCCCTTGGGCCAGGAGGGTCAGTTTTTGAGGAAAATTTTAATTCTTTGAGAGAGTCTACAAAGAATTAATTTTTCAGATTAGAGATTACCAGAGGCAGAGGAAGCAACAACATTTTCCTAGCAGAGCATATCTTCAGCTGGGACGTAGTTATTTTGCAGCAGTTTGCTAGTGCAAAATAGCGTCAGGAGGAAGAAAGAGCACACACTGAGGGAATTCTTTTCTTAGGGAATGTCTAGCCCAAAAGTTCGATTTCACCTACTAGAGCAACAGTAGTTGTGAGCAGACTTTCCCACTCTAGCAGGGAGTGCGTAGAGCCAGTCAGTAGTTGTGCAGAGGAGAAGAGGAGGAATTTGACTTTTTGTTGAGATGACCACAGATGGGTAGGATCCATGGAAGAGCAGTATATTAGATCTAGTTGCTACAAATTTCTCACATAGATCAATATCCTTGCTACGGGAGCCCAACATAATTAGTAGCAGGAGGATCACAGTGTTAGCAGGTGCACACAGTCATTTTAATGACAGCTTCATAGCTAGTTGCAGTCAGTACTTAGGAGACAGTTGCAGAACTAGTTGCAGTGACATAGGTAGTGTGAATTGCCTAGTTGCAGTATGCAAGCGTAGTTCCAGCTAGGAGATTCCCAGCGCAGAGCTATGCAGTCCAGTTTCAAACACAGGAGGACAATGGGAGTTGCCAAGAGGGAGCAGAGAGATTTCCCATAGGGAGATCGAGACTTAGAGGGAGTCTAGTTTCACAAGGAGCATCCCTATGGAATCTAGTACTTCAGGATCTGGGCAGATCAGACTCATTATCGCAGTAGTTGCAACACCACTGCAGAAGTATAAATAGAGCAGTAACAATAGCAGTTTGAGTAGATCAGATTTCGCGATGATGACAACCATACCTCTAGGAGTGAGGTGGGATGACTTGGTGTTATAGCCCAAGAGAGCTACAGGATGGGTAGGATTCTTGAGGAGGTCAACCTCATGAATCAATACCTTGCTACAGGAGCCCAAACCATAGAGTAGCAGGATGGACCGGTGGCAGTTGTAGCAGTCAGGTGCTAGAGTGATAGATGCAGTATCTAGTAGCGGTCAGAGATTGGGAAGCGCAGATTACAGTTGGCAGTAGTGCATTTGGCATAGAGTAGAGTCAGCAATAGCGTAGAGGCTTCAGTGGCAGCGTAGAGTCTAGTAGCAGTCATGACTCGGGTGAAAGATGCATCATACTGACCACAGTTGGTTTAGTATTTTGGATGCTTTTCTGTTGCAGTTGTTGTTGTGGCAGCAACAACAGTTTGAGAAGGTTGCAATGCAGATGTAGTGATGGTAACAATTCAACAAGGCCAGCAACAACATAGATGCAGCAATCAGAGTTGCGCAGTAGTTTATAGGCAGCAGAGCCAGACATTAGCAGCGCAACAGGAGATGGTGCAGAGGTAGAGTGGGGCTTCAGTGGGTTGCAACACTAGAGCACATTCCTTGCTAAGAGGGAGTGTTGATTTCTGTAGCATCGGATGTGATCTTTCCTCGAGATTTTGCAGAGAGGCTTAGACACATGCGTTCTCCACCACCCATAAATTGTTTGAGAAAATTCCACCTAGAGATGATTTAATTAAAATAATTAACGTTTTTAAATGGCTCCCTAAGTCTAAACTTAGGAAATCTGCTTAATTAAAGGGTATTTATTAAATCATGTGTGAATCTTGTAGAAGAAGACGAGGATCAACTCCTAGTTAATATTAGCCCTTGATTATGTTTTAATCTTGGTAGTTGGAGCTCCAACGAGAGATTATAAGGAGTTCGATGGGCACTTGGAGAACACACCGAGATAGTGAGATCTAGAGATCGAATTTCTCAAGAGTAGTAGCGCTAAGTTGCTGGAGAGAGATCGAGTGATCCTCTTGCAGTGAGGGGTAGGGATAGTAGACTGGAGGAGAGTTTTTCTAGATCCAAAGAGTGCAAGGCAGAGAAGGAAATGAGAGGTTCAGAGAGGCAACACAGAGCTTCAGAGGGAGTCCGTATTTTTGTTGGGAGCAGTCGAAATCTAGAGCCGAAGTGGGGTGTGAGACAGAAGGGTCCGAGGGTCGAAGTTCCAGTCAGCAGAAGATCAATGGAGGGGGTGACGTAGTTCCTAGAGGCTGTGACATAGATTTGCGTAGGCTGACACAAAGGCAACGTGGGGCTAGCCATCCAGAGCTCGGATCAGATTTGGATCAGATTCGAATTGGCAGTGACAGTGTGAGATTTTTCTCACTACCACTTTGCTATTTTATTCTCTGTATCAAATTGCCAGTTTGAGCATTAAACGATTTTTACTCAAAAACTATTGCATAATATTAAAACCCTCAGCTGCTGCACCGATTTTCCCAAGTTGAGTTTTTCCGGGGACATTTGTCCAAAAACAATAGTGTATTTGTGTGTGTTTATTTCTCTCCTGTGTAGTATTTAGTTTCTGTAGTATTTTATTTTGTGTAGGCTGCAATGTATGTATTTTGATATTTGCCGTAGAAAATTGCAAGTAATTTGTTTAAAGTAATTTAACAAATAGGAGAAATGTCATCAATTTGCTACAGTAAGAATCAAGTCACCGATTTTTCACAATTCATACCATATTTAATTAATACCCTTTAATTAACCGGATTTCCTAAGTTTAGACTTAGGGAACTAGTTAAAAAAAGTTAATTATTTTAATTAAATCATCTCTATGTGGAATTTTCCCAAATGATTTCTGGGTATTGGAGAATGCATGTGTTTTAGCCTCTCTACAAAATCTCGAGGCTAGAGCACATCCGATGCTACAAAAATCAACACTCTTAGCGAGGAATGTGCTCTAGTGTTGCAACCCACTGAAGCATCTCTCTATCTCCGCACCATCTCCTGCTTCACTGCTGATGTCTGGTTGTTGTTGCCCATCAACCACTGCGCAACTCTGATTGCTGCGTCTGTGCTGCTGCTAGCCCTGCTGAACTGCTGCGAACACTGCATTTGCACTGCAACCTTCTCCATATGCTGCTGCTACAACTGTAATGGAAAAACATCCAAAATACTAAACCAACTGTAGTCAATATGATGCATCCGGCGTCCAAGTTCTGACTGCTGCTAGCCTCTGCACTGTCACTGAAGCCTCTACGCTGTTGCTGACTCTGCATTGTGCCAACTGCACTACTGCCAACTCTGCTCTGCGTTGCCCAATCTCTAACCTACTACTAGCTATTGCATCTATCACTCTGGCACCTGACTGCACCGATTGTCACCGATCCATCCTACTACTGCATGTCTTGGCTCTCGTAGCAAGGTATTGATTCATGAGGTGGACATCCTCAAGAATACTGCCCATCTTGTAGCTCCATGGGGCTACAACTCCAAAGAACTGCACCTGACCCCTAGAGGCATCTCGACGATCATGGCAAACTCTTCCTCCACTCTAGAGGACAACTTATCGATCTCAGTGGATGCAGCCTAGTGATCTTGCTTCTCCTCTTTGTCCTTCTTTCTGAGAGG
Organism: Pinus tabuliformis; assembly: GCA_031772625.1. Lineage (NCBI taxonomy): Eukaryota > Viridiplantae > Streptophyta > Pinopsida > Pinales > Pinaceae > Pinus > Pinus tabuliformis. The sequence goes on from CM062816.1 coordinate 431,283,693, forward strand.
AAACTGAGTGTTGTAGTGGCCTAGTGCACCACACCTGAAGCACTTGATCTTCGAAATGTCCTTCTTCCTAGTACGTTGCTCCTACTGCCCCTTTGATGCAAGGGCCACGTCCTTCTCTTCCTTCACTTGCTTCATCCCACTGCTGTTGCTGCCACTAATAGAAGCCTTCACCAGATCACGCCTCATTTCCTCTTGTTGCAGATCAACGCACACATTCCTAGTCCGATAGTTTTTCTCTGCCCAGGATACTCTGGATGAAAACTTGCCATTCTTCAGAAACGTTGTTCAGCGCTAATCATACAAACTTTGTAGGTTGGGGCACTGATCCTACTGAAGCTAGTTGATCCCGGACATCCTGAAGTCTAGTAAGGAAGGGGTCTACACACTCCCCTTTTTGCATCCTCATGCATCTCAGCTTCTCCTCAAGGTACATCTTCGTTGCTCGGAAGATCCTTCATACAACGTAGCTAATGCCTCCCACATGTGTCGAGTAGTATCTTTACTAGCTATGTGGGATACCACATGATCTCGAAGCCCGTCGAGAATAATCCTCTTAGCTCTCGCCATCTCCTTCTTATACTTCTTGAGCGGATCTGCCTCGATGGGTATAACTACCACACCATCGACTTAAGTTTTGAGATCATGCTCACCTAGAAGGCAGGAAATTCTAGCCTTCCATATCTCACATAGTTGGAGGCTCCGTCCAACCAATATTGATCTCTCAACCCAGTCGATGTCATCTCTCCTGAAAAAAGTCGAATTGCTTCCTCTTCTCCTCTGCGCAGTTGTTGCCCAAATATTCGCACTTCCTTCTGGAGTGAGAAATCCCGCACACAACTACTGTTGCTTTGCTAGGAAAATTCAAATTTCTTGGCTAGAAGTCCTCTGAGAAAGGAATTCCCTCAGTGTGCTGTTCTCTCCTTTTGACACTATTCTGTCAGCGACTGCTGCAAAATAACTGCATCCCAACTAAAGATCTACTTTGCAAGGAAAAACATACGATGCTTCCTTTTGCCTCTGGAAAGATTTGATTTGGAAAATCGAATTTCTCTGTCGACTCACTCAAAGAAATTGATCTTTCCTCAAAATTCGACCTCCTTGGCCCAAGGACTGCGCTGCCTCTAGGGTTTCGAACTACTGCCAAGGTAGAAATTCAAACCTCCTTCTTCCTTTCTGCTTTGAGCTCTCTGGCTTATGATTTGTGCTCTGATACCATGTGAAAAATCGGTGACCCGATTCCTATTGCAACAAACTAATGATATTTCTCCTATTTGTTAAATTACTTTGAAAAAATTACTTGCAGTTTTCTACGACAAATATTGAAATACATACGTTGCAGCTTACACAAAATAAAATTCCGAGGAAACTAAATATTGCACTAGAGAGAAATAAACACACACAATTACACTGTTGTTTTTGGACAAACGTCCCTGGAAAAACCCAATGTGGAAAAACCGGTGTAGCATCTAAGGGTTTTATTGTTATGCAGTATTAATCTGAGTACGAATCATTAGATGCCCAAACTGGAAATTTGACACAGAGAATAAACTGGCAAAGACGTAGTGAGAAATCTCACACAATCACTGGCGATCTGAATCTGATCTAGGCTCTGGATGGCTAGCCCCACGCTGCCTCTGCGCCAGCCTATGCAGATCTGTGTCACAGCCTCTAGGGACTACGTCACCTCCTCCTTTGATCTTCTGTTGGCTAGAAACTTGACCCTCTGGCCCTCCGGTCTCGCACCCCGACTTCCGGCACTAGATCTCGACTACTCCTCAACAAAATTTCAGACTCCCTCTGAAGCACTACGCTGCCTCTTTGAACCTATCTCTACCTTCTCTGTCTTGCACTCCCCGGAACTAGAAAATATGCCCCCCTTCCACTACTTCGACTTTCTTGAATCACTTCCCGCAACTCATAGCTACTACACAGGAAATCGACTTCCCAGCGAAATTGAACTGCATAAGTGTATTCTCCAAGTTTCCATTGAACTCCTTATAATCTGTCATTGGAGCACTAACGACCAAGATTAAAACATAATCAACGGCTAAGATTAATTAGGAGTCGATCCTAGTCTTCTTCTAGAAGATTTGCACCAAATTTAATTAATACCATTTAATTAATCAGATTTCCTAAGTTTAGATTAGCGAACCATTTAAAAAAAGTTAATTATTTTAATTAAATCATCTCTATGTGGAATTTTCCCAAACGATTTCTGGGTATTGGATAATGCATGTGTCTTAGCCTCTCTGCAAAATCTTGAGGCTAGGGCACATCCGATGCTACAAAAATCAATAGAAATCACTTCTACTGCTCCCTCTCAATTTTGCTTCTGTTTTGGCTCGAACTCTTCTTCCCTACTTGACTTCTACGGCTGGATAGATCGATCTGTCAAGTAACTCGCTCTCTTGATGTGTCTTTCTCCATCCCTATCGTGTTGCTCTAGTAATCTCTCTTTGGCTCACCAACGACCATGATTAGATCTCCATCAACGACTAAGATCATCTCAAACTCAATCCATGTGAGTTTTTAGAGCATTCTCACCTTTCCTTAATTAATTGCTATTGATTAACCAGTTTTCCTAAGTTAGACTTAGGAAAATTTAAATGATGATTAATTAATTTAATTAAGGCGTTTTTCAAGCTTATCTCGCGAAACCTTTTTTTGGTTTTGAAGATCTCGTGTTTTCAGCCTATCTGACATAAATCGAGGCTAGAATACCTGTCAGATGCTACAAAAATTAACACACATGTCCCTGAAAGCATTGGAGATATATTCCCCGCCATTATCACTCTTCAATTCTTTGATATTCTTCCCGGTCTGGTTTTCTGTCAAGGCCTTAGACTCCATGAACTTGGAGAATACCTCCTCCTTCTTCTTCATAAAGAAGATCCATGTCTTCTGGGAATAGTCATCTATGAAAGTGACATAGTTCACGTGTCTCATGAGTGGTGGAGAAGAGAAGGGCCCACGGACATCTGAATGTAGCAGCTCCAAAATCCCTTTGGATCTGTTATCTCAGCCCTGAAAAGATGACTTGGCATCCTTTCCAAGTGTGCACAAATTCCACACATCATGTTGATTGAATGCACACTGTGGTAGTCTTGTGGCTATCTGTTGAAGGATCTTGAGTGCCCTGTGATGCAAATGGCCCATGCGTCTATGCCAAGTTCCCCCCGTCTCTGCTCTGTGCACTTCCTGCCTTGCTGCTCAAGGTTGTGCATGACTCAACCTACAGCCTATAGATATTCTTCATCCTCACACCAATCTGCTCTAGATGCTAAGTGTTTGAGGTAGGCCTTACCTTTGCTTAAAATGACATCATAGCCCTTGTCCTCTAGGGTAGCAACAAAAAGAAGATTCTTTTTGAGGCCTGGAACATAGAGGACATTCCTGAGATGTAGAGAGCTACCAGACTCCCTCTCAAAACTAACAGTACCAACTCCCCTAGTCAAGTACTTGCCATCATCTCCTAGCTCAATGTGAAACTGCATGTCCTTCTCCTTTAGCTGACTAATATATACCTTGTTCCTAGTCATGTGGAAGGATGCTCTAGAATCAATATACCAAATATTGCTTCCCATTGAGCTTACCATGCAAGTTATCAATGAGAAATATTTCTCGAACTTAGAAGAAAATGCATCTACCTCAGTTGATGTGGCCACATGATCCTTATTGGACCCTTCTTCCAGTTAGGACACTTAGTGGCATAGTTCCCGAACTCGTGGCAATGGAAGCATTTGATCTTGCTCAAATATTTTTTCTTCTTCTCGCCCTTTAGACTGGACTTGCCCTTTCATTTGCTCTTCCTTCCCTTGGATTTGCTACCTTTGCCTTCCAACGCAAAGTTCTCCTCATCCTTTGTCTTCATCGATCTTCCATTTCTCGTTCGTCTTCAGATTTCTTCTTGAACGCAATCTGACCACAACCTTTCCCAATTGGGAAGGTGCCACTGACTGCATCTTGGAAATTCTCCCACGATTTGTGAATTCCTAGTAGAGCAAGACTCAAAGGCTAAGTTGCATGAAGTGTCAAAACGTTTTGGAGTTTCCAAAATGGGTACATTTAGAAACATCACCTCCCAAAAATGGAAACATCGGCCGAAACGTCATATATATATATAAAGAAATTTATAAGTAAGAAAAAAGGGTGTTAGACCCATAGATGACAATTTAGAAGGGAAACCAAGTATGTATTAACTTTCATAGATGATTACATGATGGTTGAGTTTCGGCCATGTTTCAGAGTTTTGGGTACAAACGGCCCAAAATGTCGGGTTGTTAGAAGTTTTGTGCAACATAGTCATAAGGTCATTGTATGCTACAGTCTCGCCCACTCTAGCAAACTCATCTCGAACCTGGGTGAACTTGGAAAGGTAGGTAATGATGGGCTCTCCTTTACTCATTTGCATATTTCTTAACTTGTCCTTTAGGGCAAGCCTCCTGGCATCACTGGATCCTGTTGATTTTGGGTAGCATCGGATGTGCTCTAGCTCGGAAATTTTGTGGAGGAGCTAGAATACATAAGATCTCCAAGACCCAGAAATCGTTTGGAGAAATTCCACTCGCATTCTAAGTTAGTAAAATAATTAATATTTTTAATGGGATTCCCAAGTCTAAATTAGGAAAATAAAAATATTAATGGGTATTAATAAAAATATGGGTGAGAAGCTTCTAAGAGGCGAGGATCAAGTCTGTTTTAATCTTAGCCGTTGATTAGGGACTTAATCTTGGATGTTGATTCATCAACAGGGAAAGTATAAAAGGAGGCTTGAGGGTCAGTTGGAGATGCATCGAATGATCAAATAAGTTCGATTTTTCTGGGGTGTGGTTTGCTGAGAAAATTCAACTGGTGATCTAAGTTGCAGTAGAGGATCAGGGATAGTTGGGGTTGGAGGATCTTCTTTGGGACCCTGAATACACAGTAGAGAGAGGCAGAGATGAGCCAGAGGAGGCAACATAGACCAGGGAGGCTGACGCTGGGCCAGGAGGGCCCACGCATTTCTTGACGCAGTGCTAGCATAGGGGAGAGTTGTCCTCCTGTAGAAGTCTGAATTCAGCCGGGGAGCAGCAGGATCAGCCGAGAAGTTTGACGTCAGAGCTCCAGGAGGTAGTGGAGAGCTGACACAGAGTCTCAGAGTGCTCCACATAGGCCCACTTAGCTGATGCGAAGGGGCAACACAGTTGTAGCCGGGGATAGTTAGTCCAATTGCCGGATCAGAGGGATTTTGCTGGGTGAAGTGAGGTAATCTCCCTTAGGTTTCTTCCAGTATATTTTATCTCTGTAATTGGATAGTCGAGAGGGCATCCAGAGTTGTATTCAGAACTACTGCTTAATAATAGAAAACCCTCAGCACTGTTGCATGGTTTTCCCACATTGGGTTTTTTCGGGGACGTTTGTCCAAAAATAATGGTGTCCCTTGTGTGTTTGTCTCATAATTGTTTCAGTTTATGATATGTATGTCAGTGTAGTATGCAGTAATGTTTTTCATCACTATTTATAAATTAAATAACTTGTTGAATGTAATAACAAGTAGGAGATGATAAACCAGTGATTACAGTAGGATTTCTAATGTGTAGATTCAGAAATTTTCACATGGTATCAGAGCATTGTAGATCATAGGACATTGAAGACATCAGCCAGGAGATCCAGTGAATTTGCTACAGAGAAGCAGCTGTCCCGAGTGCCAATGTTGTTTCAAAGGCAGATGATCTACTGAAGGAGTGACGAAGAGCCAGAAAAGTGATGCAGAGGTTCATGTAGTGCCTGCGTCAACATTTCGAACTTGTAGAGGGTGACGCAATACCTGAGAGGAGCTCACGCAGTGACTAAGTTAGCTCTTTGGGCCAGCATAGAGCCTGAGAGGCTCAAATCAGTCAGTTACTGGGGATGGAGGAGCAGTGCAGATTCGATCTGAGGAGTTGGTGGGACGCTATTGTTGTTGGTGTATAACAGTGTCTGTGGAGACAAAGCCGAGGTAGAGGAAGTCACTGCCTTGATAGATTTCTAGCCAAAGAAATCTAGATCCGGGTTGCTGAATAGCAGCAAAGGAGGATTGGAGAGGAGTGATTTCGACATTTGGCAGGAGGATTTCCGTGAAGGAAATTAGAACTTAGAGGGAGTCTAGAGGTGCTTGTTCCTTAGAGGATTTCTAGCACCGAAGAAATCCAGATCTGAGTCTTGCTGGAGTAGCAGCAGGAGAGGGAGAAGAGAACCAATCCTACATTTGGTTGAGCAAAGATGGTAGTCAATGGATTGAGGGATCAGGACAGATTGGATGGAGCATCCAATTTTTTCATCTGGAAGTCCAAGATCCTGGCAGTCCTAGACAAGAATCGCATCAAGGACTATGCTGAAGAAGTTCGAGGAGGCCCAAGCAAAGGCTAAATGCATGATTCTAGACGAGGTCAAAGATCATGTGGTCCCGCACATCGCTGAGAAGGAAACAATAAGGGAGATGTGGGAGACGCTGACCACCTTGTACCAGGGAACTTCTGTTCAACGGAAGATGCTATTGGAGAATGAGCTGAGACAGTACCAGATGCAGAAGGGAGAAGAGATCAATCCCTTCCTCCTTAGGTTGCAAGGGATTCGAGACTAGCTGACTTCCATGGGGTCTACGCTAGATCCTGAGTTCATGGTTAGGACTGCACTGAATGTAGTTATCGAAGACTGGGAGACATTTGTCCAGAGTATCTTGGGCAGAGCTTCTCTCCCCAGCTGGGAGGAGATGTGCGCAGGTCTTCGACAGGAAGAGATCAGGAGGTTGACCAAGGCAGGGAGTAGCAGAGGAGCTCGAGTCAAGATGGAGGAGGAGGAAGATGCAATTCTCGCATCATCGAGACAACATGGGCAACAGAAAAGGAAGAAAAAGGATATATCCAATGTCAGATGCTTCAAGTGTGGGGAACTAGGACATTTCGCCACTCAATGCCCCCAGAAGAAGAGCAAGGAAGAGGCCTTTGACTCGAATGCTGCTCGAGCAAAAGCCGACAAGGAGGATGATGGCGAGGATTGTGCCATGAGTGCTCATGCACTTATCGGGAAGAGCTGGAGCCACTTTGAGCTGTAGTTGGGAGGACTACACTGGGGTAGGATCCTTGAGGTGCCCAAACTCTTGGATCACATACGGCTGCGGGAGCCCTTTATAGTAGCAGAATGATGAGAGTCATTTGGTGCGAGGGATGATGGAGAAAGAGTGGCAGAGCTAGAGTACCAGAGTCTAAAGTAGCGCAGTGGAGATTGCAGTAGTGCGGGAGGCACAAAGCAGATTGCAGTAGCGCAGTAGCAGCAGCGGGTCAGCACAGATTAGCAGCAAAGGTAGCTTCAACGTCACGATGTATCCAGACCGACTAGCATGTCAGCTTTTGGGTGGCTTTTCAGCTGCTTACTTCTCAACAACTGAGTTGCAGTGGCAGTGCTATGGGCAACATGATGCAGCATTTTGAGAGGGAGTTGTAGTACAGATGCAACAGTGGCAATATCATGGGCAGCAATACAGGATGCAGTAATGTAGTGGATGAAGGGCAACAGGCCAAGCATCAACAACATAGAGGACCAATGTCGTGGATCAGTGTGATGCTTCTAGTTGGAAGTATTGCTAGAGCACATTCCTTGCTAAGAGGGAGTGTTGATTTTGGGTATCATTAAATGTTCTCTAACTCTGAAATTTTGTGGATGGGCTAGAATACATAAGATCTCCAAGACCTAGAAATCATTTGGAGAAATTCCACCCGGATTCTAAGTTAGTAAAATAATTAATATTTTTAATGGGATTCCCAAGTCTAATTTAGGAAAATAAAAATATTAATGGGTATTAATAAAAATATGGGTGAGAAGCTTCTAAGAGGCGAGGATCAAGTCTGTTTTAATCGTAGCCATTGATTAGGGACTTAATCTCGGTCGTTGATTCATCAACAATTAAAGTATAAGAGGAGGCTTGAGGGTTAGTTGGAGATACACCGAATGATCAAATAAGTTTGATTTTTCTAGGGCGTGGTTTGCTGAGAAAATCGAACTGGTGATCTGAGTTGCAACAAAGGGGAAGGGATAGTTGGGGTTGGAGGATCTTCTCTAGGACCCTGAATACACAGCAGAGAGAGGCAGAGATAAGCCAGAGGAGGCAGCGCAGACCAGGGAGGCTGACGTTGGGCCAGGAGGGCCCACACATTGCTTGACGCAGTGCCAACACAAGGGAGAGTTGTCCTCCTACAGAAGTTGGAATTCAGTCGGGGAGTAGCAGGATCAACCGAGAAGGTTGACGTCAGAGCTCCAGGAGGCAGAGGAGGAAGTGCAAAGATAACACAGAGTCTCAGAGTGCTCCACGCAGGCCCACACAGCTAATGCGAAGGGGCAGTGCAGTTGTAGCCAGGGATAGTCAGTCCAGTTGTCAAATCGGAGGGATTTTGCTGGGTGAAGTGAGGTAATCTCACTTAGGTTTCTACCAGTATATTTTATCTCTGTAACTGGATAGTCGAGAGGGCATCCAGAGTTGTATTCAAAACTACTGCTTAATAATAGAAAACCCTTAGAGCTGCTGCAGCGGTTTTCCCACATTAAGTTTTTTCCGGGGTCGTTTGTCCAAAAATAACGGTATCCGTTGTGTGTTTGTCTCATATTTCGTTCAGTTTATGATCTGTATGTCAGTGTAGTCTGCAGTAGTGTTTTTCGTCACTATTTATAAATTAAATAACTTGTTGAATGTAATAACAAGTAGGAGATGATAAACTAGTGATTGTAGTAGGATTTATGATGTGTAGATTCAGAAATTTTCACATGGTATTAGAGCGTTGCAGATCATAGGACATTGAAGACATCAGCCAGGAGATCTAGTGAATTTGCTGCAGAAAAGCAGTTGTCCCGAGTGACAGTGTTGTTCCAAAGGCAGAGGAACAACTAAAGGAGTAACGAAGAGCCAAAGAAGTGATGCAGAGGCTCACGCAGTGCCTGCATCAGTATTTTGAGCCTATAGAGGGTGACACCGTACCTGAAAGGAGCTCACGTAGTGACTGTGTTAGCTCTTTGGGCTAGCGCAGAGTCGGAGAGGCTCGAATCAGTCAGTTGTCGGGGCTGGAGGAGCAGTGCAGATTCGATCTGAAGAACTGAAGCCTGGTAGGACACTGTTGCTGTTGGTGCAGAACAATACCTGTGGAGACAAAGCCTAGGTAGAGGGAGTCACTACCTTGACAGATTTCTAGCTAAAGAAATCTAGATCCGGGTTGCTGAACAACAACAATGGAGGATTGGAGAGGAGTGATTCGACATTTGGCGGGAGGATTTTCGTGAATAAAATAAGGACTCAGAGGGAGTCTAGAGGAGCTTGTTCCTTAGAGGATTTCAAGCATCGAAGAAATCCATATCTGAGTCTTGTTGGATTAGCAGGAGGGGGAGAAAAGAACTAGTCCTACATTTGGTTGAGCAAAGATGGCAGTCAATGGACTGAGGGATCATGACAGATTGGATGGAGCATCCAATTTTGTCATTTGGAAGGCCAGGATCCTAGTAGTCCTAAACAAGAATCGCATCAAGGACTATGCCTTGAAGGTAGTTGTTGTTTCAGTCGATGTTGATCCACTGAAGAAGTACGAGGAGGCCCAGGCGTGGGCTAAATGCATGATTCTAGACGGGGTCAAAGATCATGTGGTCCCACAATTGCTCAGAAGGAAACAACAAGGGAGATGTGGGAGACACTAACCACCTTGTACTAAGGGAATTTTGTTCAACGAAAGATGCTATTGGAGAATAAGATGAGACAGTACCATATGCAGAAGGGAGAAGCGATCGATCCCTTCCTCCTCAGGTTGCAAGGGATTCGAGACCAGCTGACTTTTGTGGGGTCTACACCAGATCTTGAGTTCATGGTCAGGACTGCCCTGAATGCAGTCACCGAACACTGGGAGACATTTGTCTAGAGTATCTTCGGCAGAGCTTCTCTCCCCAACTGGGAGGAGATGTGGGCAGCTCTTCGACAAGAAGAGATCAAGATGCTGACTTGTTGATTTGTGGTAGCATCAGATGTGCTCTAGCCATGAAATTTGGTGGAGAGGTTGGGGCACATGAGATCTTCAATACTTAGAAAGGGTTTGGGAAAATTCTAAACAGTTCAGGAGATATTAAAATAATTAATATTTTTAATGGAGTTTCTAAGTCTAAACTTAGGGAAATTAAAATATTAATGTAGATTAACATAAAACTGTGTTAGAATGGTCCAAAAGACATGGATCAAGCCGAATCTAATCTTAGCTGTTGATTAGGGACTTAATCTCGGTTGTTGATATGTCAACAAAAAAAGTATAAGAGGGGGCTTGAGGGTCACTTGGAGATCACACCAGATGATCAGTCATTCTATTCTCTAGAGCGGAGTTTGCTAAGAGAGATAGAATCAGTGATCGAAGTTGCAGCTAAGGGGCAGTGAGTACAGAGAGACAGAGAGGCAAAGATAGTGCTGGGAGATCAGCGCAGGAGCTAGAGAGAGTGATGCAGTAGTAGCTAGGGCTCACGCAGGGCCACTCAAAGGCAGCCAGGAGTTACGTAGTGCTTCAGAGAGGCCAACGTAGCTGACGCAGAGGGCTAGAATGCTGACACAGGCCCATTCAGGGTGACGGAGGGCTAGCGCTGGACAGAGAGAGGCTGACGCAGTCCAGAAAGGCAGATGCTGGGGTTTCTGCGGCAGATTGGAGCTGAGGAGCTGTCGGAGGCTTTATTCGGGGTTTCAGCCAGGACATTTGCCTTAGACTAAGAGGTACTACTGCCAAGGAAATTCTTTGTTGGGTAAGCCGAATTTGGCACCCAGATTGTACTCAGAAATTGCTTAATAAGAAAACTCTTAGATAGCTGCATCGGTTTTCCCGCATTGGGTTTTTCCGGGGACATTGGTCCGAAAATAAAAGTGTCATTTTGTGTGGTTGTTTCTGTTTCCTTCAGTTGATGATTTGTAATATGTTGAGCATGCACTAGTGTTTATTTTCAGTATTAACATTGTAAATAACTTGTTAAGTAACGAAACAAGTAGGTAGGAATAAATCAGTAAAGTGCATGGAGGGTTTCTAACTTGTAGACTTAGAAACTTCAACATGGTATTAAAGCATAGTCGCATTTCACAGGAGAACTCAGGACATCAGCGAAGCGAAGCAATAACAACAGAAAACAACTGTCACGAGTGACAGAAGCTGTTTCTAGCAGAGCAGCAACAAGGGAAGGGTGATGCAGTGCTTGCGTCATCAAGGCCAGAAGTTGTTTCTCGCAGAGTAGCAACAAGGGAAGGGTGACGCAGTGCTTGCGTCATCAGGGGTGAGCCAGGAAGAGGCAGCGCAGAGGCTAAGGGAGGCATAGGGAGACTCACGCAAAGCCACGCAAAAGCTAGGAGGGCTGATGCAGTTGGCTGAGGAGGCCGAGTTGTTGGTGCCGGGATTGCGTAGAGCCTAGGAGCTCTCACCTTCAGGTTGCTAGGGTTTAGTAGGCTATGGGAAAGTCACAGAGTGGCGCTGGTGAGGTACTGTAGTTAGAACAATACCAAACGAGGCAAAGGCAAGAGGAGGGAGTTGCTACCGAGGGTTTCTAGCTGAGAAATTCAGATCAATGGTGCGTCTGCACAGACGATCAGAGTAGGGGGCATCTCGACATCAGCAGAAGGATTTCTAGGAGGGAAATCGGGACTCAGAGGGAGTCCATAAGAGAAATTCCAGATGAGAAGTAGAGAGACTCAGTAGGAGTCGAATCAAGAACTTCCAGATGGAAAGTAGAGAGACTCAACCGGAGTCGAACTGAGAACTTCCAGACAGGAAGTAGACTCAGCAAGAGATGAACAGAGAACTTCCAGATGGGAAGTAGACTCAGCAGCAGTCGAACAGAGAACTTCCAGACGGGAAGAAGACTCAACAGGAGTTGAGAACTTCCAGGCGAGAAGTAGACTCAACAGGAGTCGAACAGAGAACTTCCAGGCGGGAAGTAGAGAGACTCGGAGGAGTTGACAAGAAGAGCAGAGAGATGGCCATGAATGCGTTGAGAGATCAGGACAGGTTGGATGAGCATCCAACTTTGTCATCTGGAAGGCTAGGATCCTATCTGTTCTATGTGCGATGAGTGCTCACATGCCACTTGAGTGGAAGTGGGGAGACATCAAGCTATAGTCAGACGGACTACAGGCGATGAGGGGCAGGATCCTCGAGGTACCCAGCCTCTTGTATTAGACCATGCTATGGAGCCTCGAAGAGGAGTAGCAGGATTGCCGAATGTGGGTAGGGATGGATGCGGATGAAGCGACTGAGAGAGCTACAGTGCAAAATTCCCAGGACAACGCGAGGCTAGCAAGTTGCAACAGTGCGAGAGGCACAAGAGTGTTGCACCAATATAGGATGGCACAGAGAGGTGTGCAATGGTGCGAGATGCAGGGAGTTGTTGCAGCAACGCAAAGGTCAAAGAGGGAGCACTTGTCAGCGACAAAGGGAGCTTCAGGATCAGGAGGGTCTCTAGCCAACAGAGAGGTCAGAGTTGGGAGATCAGTTACTTATTTCTCAATAACTGAGTTGCAGGGCAGTAGTGGGTTGCACGGTGCAGCATGATGAGAGAGAGTTGCAGTGCAGATGTAGTGTTGGGAGAAAGAACCAGCAACAACACGGATGCAGTGGGAGCTGTCGTACAGATGCAGCAGTGGCAGTGGCAGAACCATGGGTAGCAATACAAGATACAACAAGTGTAGAGGATGGTGGGCAGCAGGCCTAGCATCAGCACAGGGACCAATGCCGGATGATCAAAGTAATACTCGGTGAGGAGTATTGCTAGAGCATAGTCCTCGCTAAGAGGGAGTGTTGATTTGTGGTAGCATTGGATGTGCTATAGCCATGAAATTTGGTGGAGAGGTTGGGGCACATGAGATCACCAATACCCAGAAAGGGTTTGGGAAAATTCTAAACAGTTCAGGAGCTATTAAAATAATTAATATTTTTAATGGAGTCCCTAAGTCTAAACCTAGGGAAATTAAAATATTAATGTGGATTAACATAAAACTGTGTTAGAATGGTCCAAAAGACATGGATCAAGCTGGATCTAATCTTAGTCGTTGATTAGGGACTTAATCTTGACTGTTGATATGTCAACGACAAAAGTATAAGAGGGGGCTTGAGGGTCACTTGGAGAACACACCAGATGATCAATGATTCTATTCTCTAGAGCGGGGTTTGCTAAGAGAGATAGAATCAGTGATCGAAGTTGCAACTAAGGGGCAGTGAATACAGAGAGACAGAGAGGCAGAGATAGTGTCAGAAGATCAGCGTAGGAGCCAGAGAGAGTGATGCAGTAGCAGCTAGGGCTCATGCAGGGCCACGCAGAGGCAGCCAGGAGTTGCGCAGTGCTTCAGAGAGGCCAACATAGCTGATGCAGAGGGCCAGAAGGCTGATGCAGGCCCATTCTAGGTGATGCAGGGTCAGCACTGGGCAGCGAGAGGCTGACGCAGTCCAGAAAGGCAGATGTTGGGGTTTCTGGGGCAGATTGGAGCCGAGGAGCTGTCAGAGGGTTTATTCGGGGTTTCAGCTGAGACATTTATCTCGGACTGAGAGGTACTACTGCCAAGGAAATTCTCTGTTGGGTAAGCCGAATTTGGCACCCAGATTGTACTCAGAATTGCTTAATAAGAAAACCCTCAGATAGCTGCACCGGTTTTCCCGCATTGGGTTTTTCTGGGGACATTGGTCCAAAAATAACGGTGTCATTTTGTGTGTTTGTTTTTGTTTCCTTCAGTTGATGATCTGTAATATGTTGAGCATGCACTAGTGTTTATTTTCAGTATTTACATTGTAAATAACTTGTTAAGTAACGAAACAAGTAGGTAGGAATAAATCAGTAAAGTGCATGGACGGTTTCTAACTGGTAGACTTAGAAACTTCAACATGGTATTAGAGCGTAGTTGCAGATCATAGGAGAACTCAGGACATCAGCCGAGCTGAGCATTAGCAATAGAAAACAGCTGTCCCGAGTGACAAAAGTTGTTTCTAGCAGAGCAGCAACAAGGGAAGGGTGACGCATTGCCTGCGTCATCAAGGGTGAGCCAGGAAGAGGTAGCTCAGAGGCTAAGGGAGGCATAGGTAGACTCACGCAGAAGCTAGGAGGGCTGACGCAGTTGGTTGAGGAGGCCGGGTTGCTGGTGCTGGGATTGCGTAGAGCCTAGGAGCTCTCACCTTTAGGTTGCTGGGGTTTAGTAGGTTGTGGGAAAGTTGCAGAGTGGAGTTGGTGTGGTATTGTAGTTAGAACAATATCTAACAGGGCAAATCCAAGAGGAGGGAGTTGCTACCAAGGGTTTCTAGCCGAGAAATTTGGATCAGTGGTGCGGTTGCACAAACGATCAAAGTAGGGGGCATCTTGAAATCGGCAGAAGGATTTCCATGAGGGAAATCGGGACTCAGAGGGAGTCCATAACAGAACTTCCAGGTGAGAAGTAGAGAGACTCAACAGGAGTTGAACCGAGAACTTCCAGACGTGAAGTAGAGAGACTCAACCGAAGTCGAACACAGAACTTCCAGACGGGAAGTAGACTCAGCGGGAGTCGAATAGAGAACTTCTAGACGGGAAGTTGACTCAGCAGGAGTCGAGAACTCTCAAGCGGGAAGTAGACTCAGCAAGAATCGAACAGAGAACTTCCAGGCGGGAAGTAGAGAGACTCGGAGGAGTCGACAAGAAGAGCAGAGTGATGGCCATGAATGGGCTGAGAGATCAGGAAAGGTTAGATGAGGCATCCAACTTTGTCATCTGGAAGGCTAGGATCCTGTCTGTTCTGTGTGCCATGAGTGCTCACATACCACTGGAGCGGAAGTGGGGAGACATCGAGCTGTTGTCTAACAGACTACAGGCGATGAGGGACAAGATGCTCGAGGGACCCAGCCTCTTGGATTAGACCATGCTACGAGAGCCTCGAACAGGGGTAGCTGGATTGGCGGATGTGGGTAGAGACAGATGTGGATGAAGTGACAGAGGGAGCTATAGTGCAAAATTCGCAGGACAATGCGAGGCTAGTAGGCCGCAACTATGCGAGAGGCACGGGAGTGTTGCTCCAGTACAGGATGGCACAGAGAGGTGTGCAACGGTGCGAGATGCAGGGAGTTGTTGCAGCAGCACAAAGGTCAAAGAGGGAGCACTTGTTAGCGGCAGAGAGAGCTTCAGCATCATGAGGGTCTCTAGCCCAACAGAGAGGTCAAAGTTGGGAGTTCAGTTACTTCTCAATAAATGAGTTGTAGGGCAGTAGTGGACAGCACGATGTAGCATGATGAGAGAGAGTTGCAGTGCAGATGTAGTGTTGGGAGAAAGGACCAGCAACAACACGGATGTAGAGGGAACTATCATACAGATGCAGCAGTGGTAGTGGCATAACCATAGAAAGCAGTATAGGATACAACAAGTGTAGAGGATAGTGGGCAGCAGGCCTAACATCAGCACAGGGACTGATGCCGGATGATCAGAGTAATACTCAGTGAGGAGTATTGTTAGAGCACAGTCCTCGCTAAGAGGGAGTGTTGATTTGTGGTAGCATCAGATGTGCTCTAACCATGAAATTTGGTGGAGAGGTTGAGGCACATGAGAACTCTAATACCCAGAAAGGGTTTGGGCAGATTCTAAACAATTTAGGAGATATTAAAATAATTAATATTTTTAATGGAGTCCCTAAGTCTAAACTTAGGGAAATTAAAATATTAATGTGGATTAACATATTACTGTGTTAGAATGGTCCAAAAGACATGGATCAATCCGGATCTAATCTTAACCGTTGATTAGGGACTTAATCTCAGCTGTTGATATGTCAACGAGAAAAGTATAAGAGGGGGCTTGAGGGCCACTTAGAGAACACACCAAATGATTAGTCATTCTATTCTCTAAAGCGGGGTTTGCTAAGAGAGATAGAATCAGTGCTTGGAGTTGGAGTTGAGCGGCAGTGAGTACAGAGAGACAGAGAGGCAGAGATAGTGCTGGGAGATCAGTGCAGGAGCCAGAGAGAGTGATGTAGTAGCAGCCAAGGCTCATGCAGGGCCACGCAGAGGCAGCGAGGAGCTCCGTAGTGCTTCAGAGAGGCCAACGTAGCTGACGCAAAGGGCCAGAAGGTTGACGCAGGCCCATTTAGGGTGATGCATGGCTAGCGCTGGGCAGAGAGAGGCTGACGTAGTCCAGAAAGGCAGATGCTGGGGTTTCTGGGGCAGATTGGAGCTGAGGAGCTGTCGGAGGGTTTATCCAGGGTTTCAGTTGGGACATTTGTCTGAGACAGGGAGGTACTACTGCCAAGGAAATTCTCTATTGGGAAAGCCGGATTTGGCAACTAGATTATACTCAGGAATTACTTAATAAGAAAACCCTCAGATCGCTGCACCGGTTTTCCCGCATTGGGCTTTTCCGGGGACATTGGTCCAAAAATAACGGTGCCATTTTGTGTGGTTGTTTTTGTTTCCTTCATTTGGTGATCTTTAATATGTTGAGCATGCACTGGTGTTTATTTTCAGTTTACATTGTAAATAACTTGTTAAGTAACGAAACAAGTAGGTAGGAATAAATCGGTAAAGTGCATGGAGGGTGTCTAAGTGGTAGACTTAGAAACTTCAACATGGTATTAAAGCATAGTTGCAGATCACAGGAGAACTTAGGACATCAGCCGAGCGGAGCAATAGCAGCAGAAAACAGCTGTCTCGAGTGACAAAGTTGTTTCTAGCAGACCAGCAGCAAGGGAAGGGTGACACAGTGCCTGTGTCATCAAGGGTGAGCCAGGAAGAGGCATCGCACAGGCTAAGGGAGGCATAAATAGACTCACGTAGAGCCACGCAGAAGCTAGGAGGGCTGACGTTGTTGGCTGAGGAGGCCGGGTTGCTGGTGTCGGGATTGTGCAGAGCCTTGGAGTTCTCACCTTCGGGTTGTTGGGGTTTAGTAGGTTGTGGGAAAGTTGCAAAGTGGAGCTGGTGAGGTACTGTAGTCAGAACAATACCTAATAGGGCAAAGCCAAGAGGAGGGAGTTTCTTCCGAGGGTTTCTAGCCGAGAAATTTGGATCAGTGGTGCGGTTGCACAGACGATCAAAGTAGGGGGCATCTCTACATCGGCAGAAGGATTTCTAGGAGGGAAATCGGGACTCAGAGGGAGTCCATAAGAGAACTTCTAGATGAGAAGTAGCGAGGCTTAGCAAGAGTTGAACGAGAACTTCTAGATGGGAAGTAGAGGAACTCAACTGAAGTCGAACAGAGAACTTCCAGACGAGAAGTAGACTCAGCAGGAGTCGAATAGAGAACTTCTAGACGGGAAGTAGACTCAGCAGGAGTTGAACTGAGAACTTCCAAATAGGAAGTAGACTCAACAGGAGTCGAGAACTTCTAGGCGGGAAGTATACTCAGCAAGAGTTGAACAGAGAACTTCCAGGCGGGAAGTAGAGAGACTCGGATGAGTCGACAAGAAGAGCAGAGAGATGGCCATGAATGGGCTGAGAGATCAGGACAGGTTGGGTGAGGCATCCAACTTTGTCATCTGGAAGGTCAGGATCCTGTCTGTTCTATGTGCCATGAGTGCTCACATGCCACTTGAGCGGAAGTGGGGAGACATCGAGCTGTAGTCAAACAGACTATAGGCGATGAGGTATAAGATCCTCAAGGTACCCAGCCTCTTGGATTAGACCATGCTACGGGAGCCTCGAGGAGTAGCAGGACTGGTGGATGTGGATGAAGCAACAGAGGGAGCTACAGTGCAGAATTCCTAGGACAGCGCGAGGCTAGTATGCTGCAACTGTGCGAGAGGCACGGGAGTGTTGCACCAGGACAGGATGGCACAGAGAGGTGTGTAATGGTGCGAGATGCAGGGAGTTGTTGCAGCGGCACAAAGGTCAAAGAGGGAGCACTTGTCAGCGGTAGAGGGAGCTTCAGCATCAGGAGGGTCTCTAGCCCAACAAAGAGGTCAAAGTTGGGAGATCAGTTATTTCTCAGTAACTAAGTTGCAGGGCAGTAGTGGGCAGCACGATGCAGCGTGATGAGAGAGAGTTGCAGTGCAGATGCATTGTTGGGAGAAAGGACCAACAACAACATGGTTGTAGAGGGAGCTGTCGTACAGATGCAGCAGTGGCAGTGGCATAACCATGGGCAGCAGTATAGGATACAACAAGTGTAGAGGATGGTGGGCAACAGGCCTAGCATCAGCACAGAGATGGATGTCGGATGATCAGAGTAATACTCAGTGAGGAGTATTGCTAGAGCATAGTCCTTGCTAAGAGGGAGTGCTGATTTGTGGTAGCATCGGATGTGCTCTAGCCATGAAATTTGGTGGAGAGGTTGGGGCACATGAGATCTCCAATACCCAGAAAGGGTTTGGGCAGATTCTAAATAGTTAAGGAGATATTAAAGTAATTAATATTTTTAGTGGAGTCCCTAAGTTTAAGTCTAGACTTAGGGAAATTAAAATATTACTGTGGATTAACATAAAACCGTGTTAGAATGGTCCAAAAGGCATGGATCAAGCCGGATCTAATCTTAGCAGTTGATTAGGGACTTAATCTCGGCCGTTGATACGTCAACGAGAAAAGTATAAGAGGGGGCTTGAGGGTCACTTGGAGAACACACCAGATGATCAGTCATTCTATTCTTTAGAGCGGGGTTTGCTAAGAGAGATAGAATCAGTGATCGGAGTTGGAGCTGAGGGGCAGTGAGTACAGAGAGACAGAGAAGCAGAGATAGTGCTGGGAGATCAGCGCAGGAGCCAGAGAGAGTGATGCAATAGCAGCCAGGGCTCACACAGGGCCACGCAGAGGCAGCCAGGAGCTACGCAGTGATTTAGAGAGGCCAACGTAGCTGACGCATAGGGCCAAAAGGCTGACGCAGGCCCATTCAGGGTGACGGAGGGCCAGCACTGGGCAGAGAGAGGCTGGCGCAGTCCAGAAAGACAGATGCTGGAGTTCCTGGGACAGATTGGAGCTGAAGAGCTGCTGCAGGGTTTATCCGGGGTTTCAGCCGGGACATTTGTCTCAGACTGAGAGGTACTATTGCCAAGGAAATTATCTATTGGGTAAGCCGGATTTGGCACCCAGATTGTACTCAGAAATTGCTTGATAAGAAAACCTTCGGATAGCTGCACCAATTTTCCTGCATTGGTTTTTTCCAGGGACATTGGTCCAAAAATAACGGTGTCATTTTGTGTGCTTGTTTCTGTTTCCTTCAGTGGATGATCTGTAATATGTTGAGCATGCACTAGTGTTTATTTTCAGTATTTACATTGTAAATAACTTCTTGTTAAGTAACAGAACAAGTAGGTAGGAATAAATCAGTAAAGTGCATGGAAGGTTTCTAACTGGTAGACTTAGAAACTTCAACATGGTATTAGAGCGTAGCTGCAGATCATAGGAGAACTCATGACATCAACCGAGCGGAGCAATAGCAGCAGAAAGCAGTTGTCCGGAGTGATAAAAGCTGTTTCTAGCAGAGTAGCAACAAGGGAAGGGTGACGTAGTGCCTGTGTCATCACGGGTGAGCCAGGAAGAGGCAGCACAGAGGCTAAGGGGGCATAGGTAGGAGGGCTGATGCAGTTGGCTGAGGAGGCCGGGTTGCTGGTGCCGAGATTGCATAGAGCCTAGGAGCTCTCACCTTCAGGTTGTTGGATTTAGTAAGTTGCGGGAAAGTTGTAGAGTGGAGTTGGTGAGGTACTGTAGTCAGAACAATACCTAACAGGGCAAAGCCAAGAGGAGGGAGTTGCTACCGAGGGATTCTAGCTGAGAAATTCAGATCAGTGGTGCAATTGCATAGACGACCAGAGTTGGGGGCATCTTGACATCGACAAAAGGATTTCCATGAGGGAAATCGGGACTCAGAGGGAGTCCATAAGAGAACTTCCAGATGAGAAGTAGAGAGACTCATCAGGAGTTGAACCGAGAAGTTCCAGACGGGAAGTAGAGAGACTCAACCGAAGTCGAATAGAGAACTTCCAGACGGGAAGTAGACTCAGCAGGAGTTGAACAGAGAATTTCCAGACGGGAAGTAGACTCAGCAGGAGTCGAGAACTTCCAGACGGGAAGTAGACTTCGCAAGAGTCGAGAACTTCTAGGCGGGAAGTAGACTCAGCAAGAGTCGAATAGAGAACTTCCAGGCAGGAAGTAGAGAGACTCAGAGGAGTCTACAAGAAGATGAGAGAGATGGCCATGAATGGGCGGGAGATCAGGACAGGTTGGATGAGGCATCCAACTTTGTCATCTGTGTAATATCCGATTTCAGAGATATTCTCCAAAACCCTAGTAAACTCCAACCAAGTACGTACAAATGATATAATAACCGAGAAACTCAAAATGATAAAATAACAGTTGTGCAATACATAATAATATAAACGTGCAATATAAGCAGATACTCAGGAAATGCAGAGAGAAATGCTAAGCCATTTTATTATATTGAGCAATAGAAAGAGTACAGGAGGTGATTAGAAAGATGGCACCTCGACTTGCACAAGGCAAGTGAAGAAATACACTCAGAATAGCAAGGAATGGCCTCTCTCAGAACTGCGTGGAAGCTGCTGGAGAACTGCTGTGCTACTGCTGCTAGAAATAAAATGAGGATTTGGGGCTGTTCCCCTGCTCGGAAAATGCTGAAACTCTGGAATCAGACTCTACTCAAGAAACCCAGAAAAACCCAGAAAGCTTTCCTGGAATAGTCGACCCCCGAAAATCACCCCCTTGGGGTTTTATGCAGTCCCTCAATGCTCTGCACTGCCACTGAATGAAACCCTTCAGAAATCTACCTAAAACCTCTGCCAAAGCTCTCCAGTATGCAAGGGCTGATCCCCTGCTCAATCCCCCAGCACAAATCCTATTGCAAACCCTCAATCCAGAACTCCTGCCAAAAATAACTGCGTCATCCCTCTTAGTGTTGCGCAGTCCTCCAAGGTGCTCAATCCTCCTGCCAAAATGCTGATGAAACTACTGCTGAAATGCTAATGGAAATACCTTGCCCGAGCAGGCACTCGAAGTCCCCCGGGGCTAAGGGTGAGATCTCCGAACGGAGACACTCAATGCACTAAACAGTGTTGCAGACTAGCTAAACAGTTAGCGTGCTCTAAGTCGAAGAGACTATCTCAAATGCTCATAACTGAATGACCAAAAATGAGGAAGCTCCTCTCTCCTTTATAGCCTTTGCCTCTCTCAATCCCAAGGCCCACCTTCTCCAGCGTAATTCCTCTCTTGCCACGTGTTTCTTCCCTTCTGCGCAGTCCCTCCAAGTGTTTGCGTGGGCTCCATCTCTGCGTCCCCCCTTTGGCCCCCTTGGCTCCCCATTAGGTCACAACGTTGTGCTACTAGGAAGTGACTTTTATTCTAAAAGTGAGTCATGTCCCCTTTCCCTCACCTTTTTATTTATAAATAACTATAGAAGGTAAAAATAAGCAAAATCGAATATTCTAATTAGCCATGGATAATTAGGAATATTACATTCTTCCCCGACAAAATGTTGCTTGTCCTCAAGCAACTGAAGTGATGGATGCTGCAAGATCTTCTCACTCTCCCAAGTGGCATCCTCATCCGGCAAATTCTTCCACCTCACCAAGAATTCCTGGACCATCCTGCTCCGCAGCTGCCTCTCCCTGGTATCAATAATAGCCTCTGGCTGCAACACCAAATGCCCCTCATCATCCATGGGTGGTAGCTCATCTGTCATTGTCACCTACTGCCCCAGTGCTTTCTTCAGGCATGATACATGAAAAACATTATGAATCTTGTTGCCTTGGGGCAACTCCAACTCATATGCAACCTGTCTAATCCTGCGTATCACCCTGTATGGCCCATAAAAGCGGGCCTTGAGCTTCTCAGCCCCCTTTTGCTTCAGTAACGAGTCACGACTGTCGGTATGGCTGTAAGTGTAGGTAGACCATGTCCCCTACCTCAAATTGTCTCTCCACCCACCCGACCCTTGTAAGCATACAGCTTCTGCTAGTTCTACGTTGTAGCCATGTTATCCTTGAGAGCTCGGAGGATATCCTGACTCTCTTGGATCCAAATCTTGGCTCTCGGAGCCTTGCTATCACCAAACATCATGTCAACAAAAGATAAAGGATGATACCCATACAAAGCATAGAATGGTGACATACCAATGGACATGTGATGTGTAGTGTTGTAGCAGTACTCCCCTAGATGCAGCCACTTCAGCCATGCCCTCTGCTGCCCACTGACATAGTTACGCAAGTAGCCCTCCAGCCACTTGTTAACTATCTCTGTCTATCCGTCTGTCTGTGGGTGATAACTGGTACTCGGTGTCAACTCTGTCCCCACTAGCCGAAAAAGCTCCTGCCAAAACCCGCCCATGAAACGACTGTCCCTGTCACTGACGATGGTCTTAGGAAGACCATGTAGCTTGAAGACCTCTCTGAAGAACAGCTCGGCCACCTGTGCTGTTGTGTAGTGTGCGGATATGGCAAAGAAATGTGTGTACTTCGTCAGTCGGTCAACGACGACAAAGATACAATCCTTGCCCTGTACCATGGGCAACCTTGTGATGAAGTCCATCGAAATACTCTCCCATTTCCCCTCCGGAATGGGAAGAGGCTGCAACAAACCCGCGGGATGGCTCATCTCCCCCTTGTTCCTCTGACAAATGTCGCACTCCCGGATATGTTGGAGTACGTCCTCCTTGAGGCCCTTCCATGAGAACCTCTCTCTGATGGCCCTGTAGGTTTTGGTAAACCCCTGATGGCTGGCCAATGGTGAATCATGTGATGCTTGGAGTATCTTCTTCTTGAGTTGAGATCCCTCAGTCAAGAAGATCCGATCCCTGTAGTAGATGATCTCATCAACCACCTTGTACCTGTCATCCGCCACCTGCCCATCCATAACCTCACATGCAAACCTTTCCTTGGAGTACTCTACTAAGAGTCGAGCCCTCCAGTTTGTGTCCAAGCTCATAAGAGACAACGTGGCTGGTCTACGTGAAAGAGCATCTGCTACCACGTTGTTCTTACCCTTGACATACTCAATGTCAAAGTCATATGCTTGCATCTTGCTGATCCACTTTTGCTGCCTCTCCTATAGCTGCTTCTGTTCCAAAAAGAATCTGAGGCTGTTGTGATCAGTCCTCACCCTGAACCTGTTACCCACTAAATACTGCCGGAATTTGGCCAATGCATGCATGATGGCCAGCATCTCCTTGTCGTATATAGAATACAACCTCTCGTGTAGAAGGAGCTTTTGGCTCTCATAGGCTATAGGGTGACATCCCTGCATCAATACTGCGCCAATCTCCTCTCCCGACGCGTCACACTCCAAAACAAATGGCTACGTGAAATCTGGCAATGCAAGCACTGGGCAGCTGCTCATAACCTCCTTGAGCCTGTCAAAGGCTCGCTGCGCTGTATTCGACCAATTGAAAGCCCCCTTCCTCGTCAAATATGTCAAGGGTGCAGCAAGCTGTGAGAAACTCTTGACGAACTTCCGGTAGTAAGTACAAATGCCAATGAATCCCCGAAGTTCTGTCACGTTTCTCGGCTCCGACCACTCTCTAATGGCCCTGATCTTCTCCTCGTGGACTCTCACTCCGTCCACCCCTATGATGTGCCCCAAATACAACATCTTCGTCAACCCAAACTCACACTTGGAGAGTTTGGCATAGAACTGCTGCTCTTGCAAGATACGCAACACTGTCTCAATGTGCTGGAGATGCTCCTCCCAAGTCCTGCTGTAAATGAGAATGTCATCAAAGAATACCAACACAAACTTCCTCAAGTGACTGCGGAAGATGTGATTCATGCCAGACTGAAATGTGGCAGGGGCGTTGGTTAGCCCAAAGGGCATCACCAAGAACTCAAAGTGCCCATAGTGACACCTGAAGGCGGTCTTGGGGATGTCCTTCTCCCTCACGCGAATCTGATGGTACCCAGATCTCAAATCAATCTTTGAGAAGAACCGTGCTCCTCTCAACTCATCCATCAACTCGTCGATCCTGGGTATGGGGTATCTGTTTTTCAGTGTCTTCTTGTTCAGGGCCCTGTAGTCGATGCACATTCTCAATGTGCCGTCCTTCTTCTTCACCAACACCACGGAAGATGCGAAATGACTCGTGCTCGGCTGAATGTGCCCAAGAGCCAGCAACTCCTGAATGGCCCACTCAATCTCATCCTGATAGGCCTTGGGATGCCTATAGGGGGTGGTGATCACTGCCTATATACCCTGCTCAAGCTCAATGGTGTGCTCAAACCCCCGGTCCAGTGGTTGTCCTGGCAGAATCTCCCCAAACACTATGGCATACCGGTCAAGGATGGACTGTATCTCTGGATGTACTATCTGCCCTGTAGTCCCTGCCTCTGATGCACGCAACTCCACTGCCCACTCTACGTCCCCCTTCCGGAAGACTGCCTCCATCCAATGAGCCGAAACAGTCTGAGGCGGATATGTGTGCTGCCCCCGTATCTTCTCATGCCTCCCTATCTTCTCATCATCCCACTCCATCTCTAGGGTCTTCCAATCTGTCGTGACCTTCCCTAGAGTGATAAGCCACTAGACACCTAGTATTATGTTGGTGTCCAGAATATCGACCACGAAAAAGTGGTCAGTCAATGTGTAGGTGCCCATCGTCACTGACAGCTCTGGAACATAACGAGCACACATCATGGTCTGATCTCCTGGGACCAAGACTAAAAACCCATCGAAGCTCTTTGTCTGTATACCTCTCCGCTCAATCATTTGTGCATCGATGAAGTTGTGGGTTGCCCCACTATCAACCAAAACTGATACTCGCTAGCCACATACTGTCCCCCGTACGCGTAGCGTTAGATACTTGGGAACTCCTCGCAATGCTGCAAGGGCCCCTCCGGTAGGTGCAAAAGATGCACCACCTACTGCTGGCGGTGGAGGTGGAAAAGGTCCCTGCACGGCATGACTATCTCCTGCCTCCACATCATCCTCATCATCCTCTTCCCCACTGCTCTCGGAGAAGACCTCAATAAAATGTGCTTTGCCAGCAGCACATCTATGTCCTGGTGCCCACGGTTCTTGACAGGTGAAGCACATCTGCTTCTTCTTCAGCTCCCTATTGGCATCATCGTCAATTTGTGCTCGTCCTGGATTCCCCTTTGGAGGTGGAATCCTCACATCCTTCCCCTTAGACGGGAAAGTTTGTCTCTGGGGGTAAGGTGTCCGGGTCCTGGGTAAGACATCCTGTAAGTCCCGGGTCCTGCTAATAGCGTCCTGGAGTGTGGCTGGTCTAGTGGAACGGACTAAACCCTGTAGTGGCTCTACTAACCCCTCAACATACATATAGATCCTCCGTGCCGTGGATAGATCTGGTACCATCACTGAGACCCTCAAGAAATCTGCAATGTAGGTCTCTGGGCTCCCTGTCTATTTGAGCCTTGTTAGCTCAACAAAATGTTGCTCTGGATCCCTTCGGTCAAATCGCTCCATCAATCTCCTGGTGAACTCGGCATATGTCGTCACTGTGGAGTGTCCGAGTGTAACCATCCCATGAAACCACCAATCCTGAGCCTCACCATCCAAATGCAATGTTGCCACCTTGATGGCCTCTGTCTTCGACATCTGGTTAAGCTGGAAATAAATGTCCATCTTCTCCACCCAAGACTTTGCCGAACTGTTTGATGAACCATCAAACGTAGGCAAGTGGAATCTACTCGCTGCACGGTGGGTGTCACCATCATGGTAATGCCGATACCCTCTGTGATGGTCACGGGGTCTACTATCCCGCTGGAGCTGAACAAAGTCTCTGAATGAGAGGGCTTCCCTGAACTCTTGCCCATAGGCCTGGTACTCTGCAAAATAATCGCCCATATGCCCGGGCTCTGCCTCCTGTTGGGCTACGGCCCCCTTGTCTGCTCCTAAGAAAGTGGGCATGGTAGAGCGCATAGGGGCATGTGAGGCCACTTGTTGTGCAGTATCACGCTGCTCTGGCAAATGGTGGGATGCGCCCGATCCCTCACCAACCTAAAAAACCCTTGGGCTCTCACGCTGTCTAGCCTCTACTGTCGTGAATCTCTGCCCCATCACCTCAATCTGCCTCGACAGATCCTGTACTGATTTGAGGAGCATATCCGCAAATCTCTTCCTGTCATCATCTGCCATCGGATTCTCCTGTTCTGCGTCCACCCTAGGCTCCTTCTGTTCTGCGTCCACCATAGGCTCCTCATGTTTTACGTCCACCACAGGAACACAGTCTCCCTCTCCGTAGGTGTTCTCCAATCTACGCCCAGTGTCTCTGTATCTCCTACCTCTGTAACAGATGTAGGGTTTTTCCCTTGGTGTCATAGATTGCTAGCTCCACAGGCTGAGCCAGATCTATGCTCTAATACCACTGTAATATCCCGTTTGAGAGATATTCTCCAAAACCCCAGTAAACTCCAACCAAGTATGTACAAATGATATAATAACCGGGAAACTCAAAATGATAAAATAACAGTGGTGCAATACATAATAATATAAACGTGCAATATAAACAGATACTTAGGAAATGCAAAGAGAAATGCTAAGCCATTTTATTATATTGAGCAATAGAATGAGTATAGGAGGTGATCAGAAAGATGGCATCTCGACTTGCACAAGGCAAGTGAAGAAATACACTCAGAATAGAAAGGAATGGCCTCTCTCAGTACTGCGTGGAAGCTGCTCGAGAACTGCTATGTTGTTGCTGCTGCTAGAAATCAAATGAGGATTTGGGGCTGTTCCCCTGCTCGAAAAATGCTGAAACTCTGGAATCAGACTCTACTCAAGAAACCTAGAAAAACCCAGAAAGCTTTCCTGGAATAGCCGACCCCCGAAAATCACCTCCTTGGGGTTCTGCACAGTCCCTCAATGCTCTGCGCTGCCACTGAATGAAACCCTCCAAAAATCTGCCTGAAACCTCTGCCAAAGCTCTCCAATATGCAAGGGCTGATCCCCTGCTCAATCCCCCAGCACAAATCCTACTGTAAACCCCCAATCCATAACTCCTGCCAGAAAGAACTGTGTCATCCCTCTCAGTGCTGCGCAGTCCTCCAAGGTGCTCAATCCTCTTGCCAAAATGCTGATGAAACTACTGTTGAAATGCTAATGGAATTACCTTGCCGAGCAGGCACTCGAAGTCCCCTGGGGCCAAGGGTGAGATCTCCGAACGGAGACACTCAATGCACTAAACAGTGCTACAGACTAGCTAAACAGCCAGCGTGCTTTAAGTCGAAGCGACTATCTCAAATGCTCTTAACTGAATGACCAAAAATGAGGAATCTCCTCTCTCCTTTATAGCCTTTGCCTCTCTCAATCCCAAGGCCCACCTTCTCCAGCGTAATTCCTCTCTTGCCACGTGTTTCTTCCCTTCTGCGCAGTCCCTCCAAGTGTCTGTGTGGGCTTCATCTTTGCGTTCCCCCTTTGGCCCCCTTGGCTCCCCATTAAGTCACAACGTTGTGCTACTAGGAAGAGACTTTTATTCTAAAAGTGAGTCATGTCCCCTTTCCCTCACCTTTTTATTCATAAATAACTATAGAAGGTAAAAATAAGCAAAATCGAATATTCTAATTAGCCATGGCTAATTAGGAATATTACAATTTGGAAGGCCAGGATCCTCTCTGTTCTATGTGCCATGAGTGCTCACATGCCACTGGAGCGGAATTGGGGAGACATCGAGCTGTAGTCAGACAAGCTACAGGTGATGAGGGACAGGATCCTCAAGGTACCCAGCCTCTTGGATTAGACCATGCAACAGGAGCCTCGAAGAGGAGTAGCAGTACTGGCGAATGTGGGTAGAGACAGATGTGGATGAAGCGGCAGAGGGAGCTACAGTGTAGAATTTCCAGGACAGCGCGAGGCTAGCAGGCTGCAATTGTGCGAGAGGCATGAGAGTGTTGCACTAGTACAGGATGGCACAGAGAGGTGTGCAACAGTGCGAGATGCAAGGAGTTGTTGCAGCAGTGCAATGGTCAAAGAGAGAGCACTTGTCAGCGGCAGAGGGAGCTTCAACATCAGGAGGGTCTCTAGCCCAACAAAGAGGTCAAAGTTGGGAGATCAGTCACTTACTTCTCAGTAACTGAGTTGCAGGGCAGCAGTGGGCAACACGATACAGCATGATGAGAGAGAGTTGCAGTGCAGATGTAGTGTTGGGAGAAAGGACCAACAACGACACGAATGTAGAGGGAGCTGTTGTACAGATGCAGCAGTGGCAGTGGCATAACCATGGGCAGCAGGCATAACATCAGCACAGGGACTGATGCCGGATGATCAGAGTAATACTCAGTGAGGAGTATTGTTAGAGCACAATCCTCGCTAAGAGGGAGTGTTGATTAGTGGTAGCATCGGATGTGCTCTAGCCATGAAATTTGGTGGAGAGGTTGGGGCACATGAGATCTCCAATACCCAGAAAGGGTTTGGGCAGATTCTAAATAGTTCAGGAGATATTAAAATAATTAATATTTTTAATGGAGTCCCTAAGTTTAAACTTAGGGAAATTAAAATATTAATGTGGATTAACATAAAACTGTGTTAGAATGGTCCAAAAGACATGGATCAATTCGGATATAATCTTAGCCGTTGATTAGGGACTTAATCTCGGTCATTGATATGTCAACGAGAAAAGTATAAGAGGGGGCTTGAGGGTCACTTGGAGAACACAGCAGATGATCAGTCATTCTATTCTCTAGAGCGGGGTTTGCTAAGAGAGATAGTATCAGTGATCGGATTTGGAGCTGAGGGGCAGTTAGTACAGAAAGATAGAGAGGCAGAGATAGTATCGGGAGATCAGCACAGGAGCCAGAGAGTGACACATTAGCAGCCATGGCTCACGTAGGGCCACGTAGAGGCAGCCAGGAGCTGCGCAGTGCTTCAGAGAGGCCAACGTAGTTGACGCAGAGGGCTAGAAGGCTGACGCAGGCCCATTCAGGGTGACGCAAGGCCAACGCTGGGCAGAGAGAGGCTGACGCAGTCCAGAAAGGCAGATGCTGGGGTTTCTGGGGCAGAGTGGAGCTGAGGAGTTGCCAGAGGGTTTATCCGAGGTTTCAGCCGGGACATTTGTCTCAGACTGAGAGGTACTACTGCCAAGGAAATTCTCTATTGCATAAGTCGAATTTGGCACCCATATTATACTCAGAAATTGCTTAATAAGAAAACCCATAGATAGCTGCACTGGTTTTCCCGCATTGGGTTTTTCCGGGGACATTGGTCCAAAAATAACGGTGTCATTTTGTGTGCTTGTTTTTGTTTCCTTCAGTTGATGATCTATAATATGTTGAGCATGCACTAGTGTTTATTTTCAGTATTTACATTGTAAATAACTTGTTAAGTAACGGAACAAGTAGGTAGGAATAAATCAGTAAATTGCATGGAGGGTTTCTAACTGGTAGACTTCCAAACTTCAACATGACTAAGGCAGGGAGTAGTGGTAGAGGAGCCTGGGTCAAGAAGGAGGATGAAGATGCAGCTCTCACATCATCGAGACATCATGGGCTAAAGAAAAGGAAGAAAAAGGATATATCCAAGGTTAGATGCTTCAGGTGTGGGGAACTAGGACATTTCGCCACTCAGTGCCCTTGAAAGAAGGGCAAGGAAGAGGCTTCTATCTCGAAGGGTGCTCTCACGAAACTCGACAAGGAGGATGATGACAAGGATTGTGCCATGAGTGCTCATGCACCTCTCGGGAAGAGGTGGGGCGACTTTGAGTTGCAGTCGGGAGGACTACATTGGGGTAAGATCTTTGAGGTGCCCAAACTCTTAGATTACATATGGCTACGGGAGCCCTTAACAACAGCAGCAGAATGACGGGTGTCAGCTGGTGCGAGGGATGAGGGAGAAAGAATGGCAAAGCTAGAGTACTAGAGTCTGAAGCAATGCATTGGAGGTTGCAGCAGTGTGTGAGGCACAAAGCAAATTGCAACAACGCAGTAGCAACAGAGGGTCAGCACAGATTAGCAGCAGAGGTAGCTTCAGCATCACGAGGTATCCAGATTGACTAGCATGTCAGCTTTTGGGTGGCTTTTCAGTTGCTCACTTCTCAGCAACTGAGTTGTAGTGGCAGTGCTATGGGCAGCATGATGCAACATTTTGAGAGGGAGTTGTAGTATGGATACAACAGTGGTAGTGGCAGTGTCATGGGAAGCAGTACGAGATGCAGTAGTGTAGTGGATGAAGATCAACAGGCCAAGCATCTACAGCACAGAAGACCGATGTCGTGGATCAATGTGATGCTTCTAGTTGGAAGTATTGCTAGAGCACATTCCTCGCTAAGAGGGAGTGTTAATTTTGGGTAGCATCGGATGTGCTCTAGCTCCAAAATTTTGTGGAGGGGCTAGAATACATAAGATCTCCAAGACCCAGAAATCGTTTGGAGAAATTCTGCCTGCATTCTGAGTTATTAAAATAATTAATATTTTTAATGGGGTTCCTAAGTCTAAATTAGGAAAATAAAAATACTAATGGGCATTAATAAAAATATGTGTGAGAAGCTTCTAAGAGGTGAGGATCAAGTTTGTTTTAATCTTAGCCATTGATTAGGGACTTAATCTTAGCCGTTGATTCATCAACAAGAAAAGTATAAGAGGAGGCTTGAGGGTCAGTTGGAGATACACCAAGTGATCAAATAAGTTCGATTTTTCTGAGGCGTGGTTTGTTGAGAAAATTGAATTCGTGATCAAGTTGCAACAGAGGGGTAGGGATAGTTGGGGTTGGAGGATCTTCTTTGGGACCCTGAATACACAACAAAGAGAGTCAAAGATAAGCCAGTGGAGGTAGCGCAGACCAGGGAGGCTGACGCTGGGCCAAGAGGGCCCACGCATTGCTTGACGCAGTGCCATCGTAGGGGAGAGCTATCCTCTTGTAGAAGTCCTAATTCAGTCAGGGAACAGCAGGATCGGCCGAGAAGGTTGACATCAGATCTCCAGGAGGCTGAGGAGGCAATTCAGAGCTGGCATAGAGTCTTAGAGTGCTCCACGCAGGCCCACACACCTAATGAGAAGGGGCAGCATAGTTGTAGCTAGGGATAGTCAGTTCAGTTGTCGGATTGGAGGGATTTTGCTGGGTGAGTGATGTAATCTCACTTAGGTTTATGCCAGTATATTTTATCTTTGTAACAGAATAGCCGAGAGGGCATCCAGAGTTGTATTCAGAATTACTGCTTAATAATAGAAAACCCTCAGAGCTAGTGCACCAATTTTCCCACATTGGGTTTTTCCGAGGATGTTTGTCCAAAAAATGGTGTCCCTTGTGTGGTTGTCTCACATTTGTTTCAGTTTATGATCTTTATGTCAGTGTTTTTCATCACTATTTATAAATTAAATAACTTGTTGAATGTAATAACAAGTAGGAGATGATAAACTAGTGATTACAGTAGGATTTCTGATTTGTAGATTCAGAAAATTTCACAGATCCCTGATACAAATCTAAGATGGCTGACCACATCTCGAATGTTGTCTTCTTCCCATGGAGATGAGAGATAATATGGTCTTTGACCCCCTCAAGAATGATATATTGTTCTAACGTAATTTTCCCCAAATTTTATTAGGGCATTAGGGTTTTAGCTGAATTTATTCCCAAACAATAATTAATTCAATACAAACAATAGCTTCTTCAGTGAACAATTTCATATTCTCAATAATTGAACAAAATCATGCAACAATTTATTCATTTGAGATTTCCAAGCAAATAAACCCAACAATTCAGTATAGAACTACTCAATGTTTCGATAGTGAAGATAAAATCCAAATTCAATACTGGAATTACTAGGATGCCTTGCGAGGTTGTCTCCTAACCCAAACTGCATAGAACTTCATTCAAATCCAACAAACACCCATCGAAATTTTCATCCTATCTCTAACGCTTGAAACAAATTGTCATAGAGCTCTACAAAGTTCACTGCCTTGAATGGAATGGTTTCCTATGCCTAAAGCAACAAACAAACAAGAATAAACTTCGTCTCCTTTTGAGATGGTACTCTTGTGCCAAAAAATAATGAAGAAAAGATAGAAATGTGTCAACTAGAGTGGAATCTTTCACCACCGAAATTGACAAGGAGAAAGGGGTCCTAAAACCCTTAGAGCCTCAAGATCAAGTACAAATAGAGATAAAATGATCCGATCAATGATGCTCTAAATGAATTCAACTGCCTTGTATTTATAGATTTCTTTGAGGGGATTCTCTCCTTAATTAATTGAGTAAAATTCACTGAAACCCCAACTTTGGGCTTCTTTGCCTAGCTACCCCAAAACTTGCTCAGACATTGGGTATTTTGGGGTTTTCCCCTTTATCAATGACTATGGCCTATGAGGATCGATAAGATACTTCCTCTCTTGGACAATTAATTTCTTCGGAACATTAGAAACCCCCCTTCTCGACATTGCTTGTCCTCAAGTAATGACAAGTTTCGCGGCTGCCCCCCTTTGTTTTCTTTCTTCAACTTGATGCTCATTTGCAAGTTAAACCCCTCTTTTAGAATCGGAAACAAGTTCATATTCATCATCATAACCATCAAACTCAGAGTCACCACCATGGGTAATTTCTATAGCATCCTTTGTAGATTGTTTGTCCAATCCATCATTCGGTGCTTCAAGGATTTTCCTTGGTGGTGTTAATATCTTTCACACAAGCATCAATATCACCAATAGTCACAGCATTTGCCTCTTCAACAACAAACTTTGAGCTATTTTCAAGGTTTTTCCTTAAATATGAAGCAACATCATGGCTGGAAGAAAACTTAGATAAGAAGGAATTCAATTGTGACCAAATGTACTTTTTCAAGTGCTTAATCTTCATTGATTGGCCTGGAACTTCCTGAAGTAGTTGTTTACACATTTTCTTCCACTTAAGCCTAGGTTTGGAAACATTATTTACTTCAAATACAACACAGGACTTTTCCTTAGATACAATGTTGTCAATCACAGTCTCAATATTCTTTATATGGTTAGTATCCTTTTTACCTTTCAAACTTGTATCTTGCACTAAAGCTTGTTGAGTATCTTCTTCATCAGTAGACCCTTCATCTTTATCCTTGCCTGTATCAAAAGAGGCCTTCTGTCCCTTCTAGTGGACACCTACAATTTTCTTGGGCTTGTCACGAATTCCTAGTCCCCGTTCACCCGTTGTAGATTTATCTTGTACAAGATTATAAAGATTTTCTTGGTCCTCCTCACAAAATGCACTTCTGATGGTTGAGACTTGACCATTTCCCACATCACTATACTAACTTTCTCTTAATGTTGCAAGTTTCTTCACTTCAGACTTGGCTCCAAGAAGATCCATCATCATTATCATCATATTCAACAAAGATCCGATTCCATCATCATCATCATATGCAACATAGATCTGATTTTCCTGAAAACATTCACTAGTTTGTTCGCATTCATTTATAGTTGGTGTTAGACTCCGTCTTGCCAGTCTGCTGTCTTGGAAAAGAGGAGTGCAACAAAATGTGCTTTAGAAGCTGTCTTGAAGATGATACAGAAAAAGAATCTGGTCAAGTAGGGAAGGTTAGAAAATATTTGAATAGTGAATTCAAGTTAAAGAATACTATCACTGCTGCCGTGCATGACCCAACTATACCTCAATGGGTACACATGGTTTGTGGGCTGTGGATGCCTGGAACGAGGTGCTTAAATGTTAGTACCATGGGTATATTTGATGTCTCTGGAGCTGTTCTTCCTAGAAGGAAACTGGTTTGCTCTATATGCAACCGGCCTGGTGGTTTGTGTATCCAGTGTAGAGTTGTGAAATGCTCTGTCTCTTTTCGTCCCTGGTGTGCA
Organism: Pinus tabuliformis; assembly: GCA_031772625.1. Lineage (NCBI taxonomy): Eukaryota > Viridiplantae > Streptophyta > Pinopsida > Pinales > Pinaceae > Pinus > Pinus tabuliformis. Next base: position 431,317,360 of record CM062816.1, read on the forward strand.
CATCAAAAGGGCTTGTTGCAAAGTGAGATTGAGGGTGATGATGGTGACAGAGTAGGATTTTATGGTCGATGTATGCATCACGGGAAATATGAAAACAAATATTCTGAGATAGCTCAATCTGGCAATACCTTGCCTGCGAACCTTCGGTTGGAAACTGAGAAAGGAACTTGTGCTCGCACAGAGGGTTACAAGGGTCGTAAAAGCTGGGAAGAAAATCCCTTGTTTCTGTAACTCATGAACTTGTAGACGATACTTGAATTAGCTGACAGCTTTCTGATGGAGTACACCTGCATTTTATCTTTGCAATTGAAAGTATAGCCAAGTCCTTTGTCTATATTTGCTATGAAACTCAGATGCCTGCCTGATGCATTCCTGTCTGCGGATGTATGGATGATGCATCTCATTTTTGTATTTGGCTTGACTGCTATATGTACAGAGGAAAGTGGGCTACGAATCTATATATTGCTTCTGTTTGTTATGGCCGCACAGTATCGTGAAGCACCAATATGTTGAAGTTCTCTGATGTAAGCCTTTATGCTTCTACCTTGTGCATACAGCTGATCTCTTCTGACATATATCCTGTATGTTGCAAGTTTGTAAAATTCAAAAATCTCCTGGAAGGTGATTTTTGATCAAGATGTGCAGGTTAAGGAAATTTTGATTTGCAAGCTTGCTGCTTGTATTCGTAAGCTCATGTCATCTCATCTTTATTGATGCTCAATATAAAAATGAAGTTATAACTGCATTAAAAGATGTGTTTTGCAGAGCCGTGGACAGGCTTTGAAGGTGCACGCTACCCACTTGAGGTGTGCGCTACCCACATAGCAACAGAGCCCAGAAATTTTTGTTTTGCGCCCAGTTTCATATCAGATCGACTCCAGCGAATCGCAAATAGATATGTCTGAGAAACCATGCTGCTCTGTTCAGCTTATTGATGGACAAGGTGTCTTCAAGGAAGCTGAGCTTAATATTTTCATGAAGGATGTGGAGCTGTGCGGAGATGGATGCCTTTAAGGGGAGGAGCCACCATCATGGGTCCTCAGAGTAGTGGGAAGAGCACTCTTTTGAATCATCTTTTTCATACGAATTTTAGGGAGATGGATGCCTTTAAGGGGAGGAGCCAAACAACTCAAGGTATTTGGCTTTCCAACGCTGTTGGTATTAAGCCTTTCACAGTAGTTATGGACTTGAAGGGTACAGATGGGAGAGAAAGAGAGGATGATACAACTTTCGAGAAGCTGAGTGCAATACTGGACACATATTTCTCAAGTTATGATATGGAAGTGGTTTATTTTGAGGAAAGTGTAAGGACCAAAAAATGCCAGCAGATGGTCAATGAATCATTAAATCTTGTGTATCCTGCTTACCAAGCTATGGTGAAGCATCTCCACTCAGAAGCTCTGAATAGGTTCAAGCAGGAACTTGAAGAGGCTGTTAAAAATGGTGAAGGGTTTGCATTTGCTGTTAGGCACTATACAGAAAGTTGCATGGCAAAATTTGATCAGGGCTGTTCAGATGCAAAAATTGAACAAGCATCTTGGGACCCATCCAAATCTCGGGAGAAACTTAAGCAAGAGATTGATGCTTATGTGGCATCTTTTCTTGAGTCTGCATCTCCTGACACTTGGCAAAACTTCTGAAAAATGAGACAGAGAGAGCAGTATTAAATTTTAAATCTGAAATTGCTGGATTTGAGATTGATGATGAGACTTCCAATGAGATGATTGAAAGTCTTAAAGATTATGGAAGAAGTGTTGTGGAGAAGAAGGCCAGGGAAGAAGCTGGGAAAGTGCTTATTCGCATGAAGGACAGGTTTTCAATTGTCTTCAGTCATGATAATGAATCGATGCCAAGACTCTGGAATGGGAAAGTAGGTATTCGAGCTATTACAAAGGATGCTCGTTCTGCGTCTTTGAAGCTGCTTGCTGTTATGGCTGCATTGCGCTTGGATGAAAAACCGGATAACATCGAGGCCACTCTGTCCTCTACATTAACAGATGGTATTGGTACAACTGGTTCTCTCCTGGAGGGAAGCTCCTCGTCTTCAGTGAATCCACTTGTTTCAAACACTTGGGAAGGGGTTTCACCTTCGGATGTTTTAATTACGCCAGTTCAATGCAAGTCTCTATGGAGGCAGTTTAAGTCAGAGACAGAGTTCACTGTAGGTCAGGCTTTGGCTGCTCAGGAAGCAAATAGACGAAGCGAGTCATGGATACCGCCACCTTGGGTATTTGTTGCTTTGGTCCTTCTGGGTTTCAACGAGTTTATGGCACTTATAAGGAATCCAATCTATATCGGCCTGATTTTTGTTCTTTACCTATTGGGCAAAGCTCTTTTTGTGCAATTGGACATCCCTGGGGAGTTCCGGCATGGATTTCTTTCTGGAATATTGTCATTGTCGGCTAAGTTTCTACCAACAATTATGGCCCTCTTAAAGAGACTCTTAAAAAACTCAGAAAGCGGTGTGTTCGTGAATTTGATGTCGATGGGAAAACTACAGTCTTTTCAGGGCATGTCGAGGTCTAAGGAGTGCCATGTCATAATTGGCAGCGCTATTCAAATGGAGCCAAAATACCATATTTCTTGGATAGTATAACGGTGAACGACAGCGAAGTAAAAAGTCAAAGTTTAAATTGGAACGTAGATATTCATCACAACAGAGAACAAGATTCGATTGCCTATGTTTATCTTCAGTAATGGGATTGACACCTGTAAATGCCACCTCTTCATCAGTTATCAACAAATTCGAGTAGAAGGAGCGCTATTCTATCTTCAGAAGCGTTGATTGTTTTTTTTTAGTTTTATTTATTAATAACGATAAAACAAATCCCTTGTCTTGAGGTCGATTTGTTTTCCCCTAGCAGAGTTTATTTAATGTATTGAAAAAAACATTTGTAAAGGGGGAGAGTGCTGAGAGGTGTGCGTGGAGAAAAACAGAGTTTCATTGTACAGTTTTTTGACAGAGATTTTAATGAAAATACACAGCTCTGGCTTCTGAGATTCCTGTGGTATGAAATTTAACATTTGTCTTTTCCTATGTTTCATGTGTAACTTGTAATGTTTACATTTCATCTCATAATCATTTCTGTTGAATACTTTTAAGTGAGAAAGGCAGAATTCAATTTATTTGCTCTGTCTTGAGGAAGTATTCATAGTTAATGTTTTCTTCTGTTTGACAAGGATCCATCTTCTATCCCTTGTCGACTTCTCAGCAGTCTTGCCATTCCGTTTATCTCAATTTAATTGTTAAATTTCTTGCCTACCTTGCCTCAGGAGATACTCTGTGTTTTTGATTATATTTCTCTGTTCAGGCTGTTTCTTTGCCCCATGCAGCCCAGAAAACCCCATCATCCATTAAAACCCCTTTTCCTATCAATTTACTAGCCTAAAATCAGTATTCCTTATTGGTCATCTCAGCCCCTTTGAAGATTTGTCTGCCGAGATAGACCCGGAGAGAGCCCTCTCCTGTCCTCGTAGGGCTAGCTACGAGGCTGAGCGTGGTATGACGTTGCCTCGAGTTTTTCCTTCCTCAGCCTGAGGCAGATTTGAGCGCTAACAGTTGGAAGAGGGTGCTCGCTCATGTAAACACAGACAATGTCACCCTTTGAGAGTTGTTATCGTTTCTTACCATCAAATGATACCCATGAATTACTTCGAGCATCACCAAAAATCTTTAATTCAAGCTGGGTTGAAACTAGAAGTATCACAGGTCGAAATGACAGTGAGTGGGGACATATTGGGGTAAAAAGCATGCATGGGACATTAGGATGCACCATGGAGCCCCCAACTGATGTAGAATAGGTTGTGCTTCCAGTAGGGGTGGCCACTATGACTCCATCAGCTTGAACTTTAGTTATAAGGTGATTGCGCTCATAACATTCAATCTTACAAAGGTAAGGATTGGAACCACGATCAACCACAACTTCATTAAGGACATCAAACACTTTTCTTGGCACAACTTTCCCATTGCGGAATATCCCATTACCTAGTCACATTCTGAGTGTTATGTAAACTCCATTTGTTGTAATATTGCCATGAATAATAGACTTCAAATCTCTTTGGAAATATGCAAAATGACATGCTTTGAGAAATCCCAGAGAGCCAAGATTGAAGGAAACCACAAGGGGAAATACTCCATGAAATAAGTTTGAAGCATGAAGTATCACATCATCCCCACCCAAGCATGCAATAAAATCCACTCTTTCATGGAGATCACTGGCATATTGAATATGAAAGGTTTGAATGAAGCCGAATCGAGCAAGGATTTCAAACATGTCCCGCACCTCAAGCTCCACTAAAACATTCATTTTTTCCAAAGTTCCCTGATTGGTAACATTGAGAAAACTCTTGGGCACATTTATTGCATTTTTCTGTGGTAGGCTTCTTACATTGACTGCTTCTCTTTCTTGTTTTTCGCCTTTGATTCATCATCTTCCTCATTTGTATTATCTGCCCCATTGGCTTGATCATCATCAACACTTGAATCAGATGAATGTTTAGCACTCCTTTGTCCAACATCATATTCCTTAGCAAATGTTGAGGGATCTGAAATATTTGTATTTATTCTACTTCTTCCTTTTGGATCATTGTGCTGTCACTCAAATTGTATAGGCACAGTGATTTGAATTTGAAACTACTTGAAATTTGTTTGCAAGGTATTCAATTCAGAATTAAACATGTTTAAAAGATTTCCATGTCTTGCAGAAAGCAACACATGAAATTTTCAGCTGTTTATGACCCATTTAAGCATAGCAGAGTTATTTCCTTTTATTGTTTAACACATTAAACGAATTTTGTTCTGCAAAATAAATCAACCACAAATGCAAAAGAAGTTGATAAAGCAGTTCACCCCCTCCAGGGCTACGTCTGCTGGGTCCAAAGCTCCCAACCGGGCTTGTCCTTGTTTTTATTAAATTCTCAAATTGAAAATACAGCTGAATAGAAGCATCTACAGGAGAAATAGATGGTAAAAATGGATTCAGAACACTTGAATCCTTCAGGATTGACTATTGGATCACCTCCAATGGATACCTGCAACCCTATCCAGTCTTCACAAAACTGGGCCCTGGTGGCTCCTAGAACTTTCACGGCTCCAAAACCTCTGCAAATAACCTCAGATGGCTGTAAGACCTACACCCATGGCTTCAGAAGGTCGAAAATACCCAAAATAAAAAAAAAAAATTGTCCAAAACCGACTTTCCTAGCCAAAGTTATGGCCATTTAAAGTTTCTCCAGTTTTTCCCTAGAAAAACTCCAGCTAACTTTAGTTAACTCCAGTTAGCTCCGCCAATTATGGCGGGTCCGCCAAATTTGGCGCTCCTGCCAAAATTCTGCCAACTTAACTACAGTTATATTTAATGTTTGGGTAGTTGCCTCGGATTTTGTGCCAGGCGGAATATTCCTTTTTTAATTTTTTTTGAAAAATTAAAATTTCTAATGTTATGGACAAATTCTTCTTTTTGCCATAACTTCCTCATACGGCGACCGTTTTTCAAACCGTTTGCGGCGCCGGAATCAAGAAGATGAGCACTTTCCAGTCATTCAACTTTGAACCAGTTCTAAGCACTTTAAATTTTGAGCATTTTACGACACTTAGGACATGAGCACCTGATCACGCCTCTCCATTGGGAAGCTTTTGGACCCCAAAAGCCTTCAACTAACTGTTAAAGAGGTGAGGGTACAGCTCCCTCACTCTGTCCACCTCCATCCACTTTGCCTTGTTCAGTTTGCTGCCTTTGAAACCAACCCGAACATAATCTACACTGCCCCTTCTTGAAGTGCGTGTCCCTCTGTCAAGAATTGTATCTTCTTTCAGCTCATCTAAGAATTCTGGCGAGAAATCTTCTATAGATGGCAGCTGAACAACACTTTCATGATCAGCAATCAAAGGAGGTTCATACAAACGTAAGTTCTCCACATTGACAACAGAATACATTTGCATGTAGGAAGGCAAATCGAATTGAAAAGCATTATTTCCAACCTTCTTGAGGATTTTGAATGGACCATAACGAATAGGCTTCAGCTTTTTACCTTCTCCTTGCATCCTTTCCTTACTAATGTACAGCCATACCTCATCTCCTTCTTGAAACTTGTGATCGACTCTATGCTTGTCATGTCTTTCCTTGTACTTGCCTTGACTCTTCTCAAGCTGTTCCTGAATTTGTTGATGTATTTGCTGAATTCTTTCAATGAATGAATGAGCTTTGTCAATGTCACTATGTCCCTCAATGGTGACATCTTTCTCAAGAATGAAATCAAGAGGTGATTTTGGCAAGTAACCAAAACAAGCTTCAAATGGTGAGGTGTTTGTGGAAGAGTGCTTGGCACGATTGTAAGCATGCTGTATGTAGTGTAAATGTTCATCCCAAAGCTTGGAATGTTTGCTGCAATAACCTCTCAAGAGGTGCACAATGGTTCTGTTCACAACTTCGGTTTGTCCATCTGTTTGCGGATGGAAAGCAGTACTTTTCTTCAACTTTGTGTCCATCATCTCCCATAGGTTGGACCAAAAACTCCCCACAAATCTGGAATCCCTGTCACTAATAATGGAAGTAGGCAAACCAAAGTGAATCCATACATGATGAAAAAATAATTCAGCAGTTTGTTCAGCAGTTATAGTTTTCTTACAAGGCATAAGTATACACATTTTGCTGAAACGATCAACTATTACATATAAATAATCATGCTGCTTTCGAGATTTTGGCAAACCTCCTACAAAATCCATAGAGATGCTCTCCCATGGTCTAGAAGGTATCGGCAAAGGAGTATACAAACCAAGCTTCCTGTTGCTAGGCTTGCTTGTAGCACATAATGAACAACCTCTTATGAACCTTGAAACAGAATCTACCATGTGAGGCCAATAGCAATACCTCTGTAGATGTGCAACTGTTTTGCTCACACCAAAATGGCCAGCAATAAGAGAAGAATGAGCTTCTCTTATGACATTTATCCTTTCCCCGTGTGGTATACACAACTTGCCCAAATGAAACAGCAAATTGTTATGCATGTGATAGTCATTTTCCTCTACATGATTTCCTTTACTCAAGTTAGCACACACATCTTTAAAGTCATCATCAGATGCATATTGTTCTATGTAACTATCATGTACAATGGAATCATTCTTAAGTAAAGTAACAACACCAATAATAGGCCTTGAAAGCATATCAGCAACCTTATTCAAAGTACCTTTCTTATACCTTATTACCAAATGGAACTGTTGCAAGAAGCCCATCCATCTGAAGTGTCGTGACTGTTGTAACTTGCTTTGTGATTGCAAGTACTGTAAGGGCTGATGGTCGGTATGTATAACAGTTTCTTTGCCCATCAAGTAGTGTTTCCACTTTTTGACGCTTTGTACCAACGCATACAACTCCTTATCATATGTAGGATAATTTACAACAGCACCATTAAAAGTTTCAGAATGAAAAGCAATAGGCTTACCATGCTGTAGAAGAACTGCACCCATAGCATAATCACTAGCATCAGTTTGTATCTCAAATGGCTGTCTCAAATCCGGTAATGCAAGGACTGGAGCTGAACTAATATTCTCTTTCAAAGATTCGAAAGCTTTTTGCTGCTTGCCTCCCCATTGGAAAGCATGCTTCACACTTGTCATTGCATGCATAGGAGCTGCTATAGAAGAGAAGTTAGAGATAAACTTCCTCCAATATTGAGCTGCACCCAAAAAACTTCTTACCTCTGTTATGGATTTGGGAGTAGGCCACTTCACAATAGCCTCAATCTTAGCAGGATCAATTCTCAAAGCTCCTCCTCCTACTATGTGTCCCAAATAAACCAAAGAAGTCTTTCCAAATTCACACTTTGACATTTTAAGAAATAACTGATTCTTCTTCAAAACATCAAGTACTTTTCTAACATGCATGACATGATCTTCTCTAGACTTGCTGAAAATTAAGATGTCATCTAAGTAGACAATAACGAAATCATCAAGAAAAGGACGCAAGACATCATCCATTACCCGCATGAAAGTTGCAGGTGCATTACACAAACCAAACGGCATCACAAGCCACTCAAAGAGTCCTTGTTTGGTTTTAAAGGCTGTCTTCCAAATGTCACTTTCTTCAATTCTTACTTGATGATATCCACTGTGCAAGTCTAGCTTAGTGAAATATCGAGCATCTTTCAGCTGGTCTAGCAAATCATCTATCCTTGGGAGTGGGTAACGATTCTTTACCGTTATCTTGTTCAAGGCCTTGAAATCAACACACATACGCCAAGTGCCATCTTTCTTTGGAATCAATACAATCTGTGACCCACATGGCGAAGTACTTGGCCTTATGAAACCCTTGTCCAACAAGTCCTTGATTTGCTTCTTTATTTCAGCATTCTCCATAATAGACATGCGGTACATGCCTATGTTTGGAAGAGGACAATCTGGATGCAAATGGATTTCATGCTGAATCTCCCTCTTAGGAGGCAAACCTGTAGGCTCTTGAAACATCTCATGATATGCATCAACTACATCATACAGATCTAATTTAAGTTTTGGATCACAATTGTCAAATGACTCATGATTCACATCAACCTTGGGCTTAATAATAAGAAGAACACAATTCTTACTTGAATTGACCAGCCTTTTTACCTGTCCTGCATTCACCATCGCTATATTTGTCTTCTTGCGATGAGCTCTAACAATGAACTCCTTGCCATCTTTGAATAGATGATATTTGTTTTCATGGCGATGAAAGATAGCTTTCCTGTCAAACAAGTAAGGACTTCCCAAAACAATTCCTGCTATATCAAAAGGTACCACATCAAGTTCAACTGTGTCAATAAAATGTGCAGTAATTGCAAAGCGCAATGTGCACTTTCTTGAAACTTGTAAATTTTCATCCTTGCAAATCCACCCAAGTGGATATGGCTTCGGATGTGGAACGGTCTCAAGTTTAAGCTACTTGACCAAGTCCTCTGATATAAGGTTTGCTTGTGACCCACTATCAAAAAGTGTGTCAATTTTAGTATGTTTTGAAATCACCCTCACATGAAACAGTTCAATTCTTTCTTCCTCATTAGGAGCTTGTACATGGCAGTTTGAGGTACTAGTGTTGGCTTGAGTTTCAATTTCTTTTTCCTTCAAGTTTTTCAAACCCATGGCTGTAATTTTGGTTTCATCACCTGAATGTTCCCCTAAATCTTGTGGTGTAGATGTAGTAGCAGCAGTTTTCTATTTCCCTTTGGATTTGTTAAATTGAGGTCTTTTTTCAGGATATAATTTCCAACAGTGTTTCTCCTCATGACCTGGTTTAGAACAATGTTTACAGATCACTTTCTCACTCTCCTGTTTGACAGATTCATTCTTTTTGCCCTTTCCCTTGGAGGTTTTCTCTTTGTTTTTCCCCTTGAGGGGCTTGTTTCTACCCTCTTCAAATGTGTTTTTTCCCCTTGCCTCTAAATGGGTAGCTTGGACACAAACCTCGTCTAGGCTAGTAGGGTTAAACATCAAGTGGTGTGTCTAAGGTAGCTATGCAAGCCACCGATGTATTTCAACAAGGTTTCTTGGGTCTGTAAATCTACCCCTAACAAGAGAGCTCTTCTCCTGAATTCTTGGGTGTAGTATTGGACACTCTGACCCTTAAGTTGTCTGAAATTTTGCCAATTCATAATGGCCTTCTGCATGTGAGCAAGAGGATAAAACTGTTTTTTAATGGCTAACAGAAATTCAGGCCATGTTAAGGTAACCTTACCAAATTTTTTGATCTCCTCTTTAGTCTTGGCCTCCCACCAGACCAGTGCTGCTCCATCCATTCTCAAAGAAGCCAACTGAATCTTTGTGGCATCATCATGCATATTTTGGATCCTCAAGTAAACTTCCAACTGCCTAATCCAGTTGTCAAGCTTTTCTGCATTCACTTCACCATTAAACATAGGTAATTTGAATTTTACATCAAGTTTCAAAAAAGGACTTTTTCCAGAGGATCTATGCTTATGAACAAAAGAAGACGAAGATGAAGAGGAAGAAGGTGAAGATGGGGGTGGTGGATCACCATTTCCTCCATATCCTTTCTTGGAATGATCATCATCCTTCTTACCCCCTGAAGAGCCCTCTCCTTCATGTGGATGTTTGGACCCTTCTCCAGCCAATTTCTCATTTCTTTCTTGGTACAATATCCTCACCATTTCAGTGAGGTCCAAGAAAGCCTTTCTGAAGACTCTTTCTTCTTCTCTTGGATCTGTCTCTGTAGGAATTTCTCCTTCATGTTCAGACATCCTTGAAGCTTCTGCTGAGACTCTTGAGGGTGAAATTGAAGGTGGAGGTGATGGCTCTCTGGCCTTCCTTGACTGAGGATTCTCTCGTTCTCTAGTCAACTATCCTTCCCCTCTTTTAAGTTTCAACCTGGTAAGCATCAATACTTTGCAAGAAAGTTAGAAGATCTTTGCACAAAAACCCTGAGCTCTGATACCAACTTGATCTGAATTTGAAACTACTTGAAATTTGTTTGCAAGGTATTCAATTCAGAATTAAACATGTTTAAAAGATTTCCATGTCTTGCAGAAAGAAACAAATGAAATTTTCAGCTGTTTATGACCCATTTAAGCATAGCAGAGTTATTTCCTTTTGTTGTTTAACACATTAAAACGAATTTTGTTCTGCAAAATAAATCAACCACAAATGCAAAAGAAGTTGATAAAGCAGTTCACCCCCTCCAGGGCTACGTCTGCTGGGTCCAAAGCTCCCAACCGGGTTTGTCCTTGTTTTTATTAAATTCTCAAATTGAAAATACAGCTGAATAGAAGCATCTACAGGAGAAATAGATGGTAAAAATGGATTCAGAACACTTGAATCCTTCAGGATTGACTATTGGATCACCTCCAATGGATACCTGCAACCCTATCCAGTCTTCACAAAACTGGGCCCTGGTGGCTCCTAGAACTTTCACGGCTCCAAAACCTTTGCAAATGACCTCAGATGGCTATAAGACCTGCACCCATGGCTTCAGAAGGTCGAAAATACCCAAAATCAAAAAAAAATTCGTCCAAAACCGACTTTCCTAGCCAAAGTTATGGCCATTTAAAGTTTCTCCAGTTTTTCCCTAGAAAAACTCCAGCTAACTTTAGTTAACTCCAGTTAGCTCCACCAATTATGCGGGTCCACCAAATTTGGTGCTCCTGCCAAAATTCCGCCAACTTAACTGTAGTTACATTTAATGTTTGGGTGGTTGCTTCGGATTTCGTGTCAGGCGGAATATTCCTTTTTAAATTTTTTTTGAAAAATTAAAATTTCTAATGTTATGGAAAAATTCTTCTTTTTGCCATAACTTCCTCATACGGCGACCGTTTTTCGAACCGTTTGCGGCGCTGGAATCGGGAAGACGAGCACTTTCTAGTCATTCAACTTTGAACCAGTTCTAAGCACTTTAAATTTTGAGCATTTTACGACACTTAGGACATGAGCACCTGATCACACAGTGTGACAACGAATCAGGGCGGGGGTTGTCCCTTTGATCCCCGTCCACTCTGTTCTAGTTGTTTCCAACAACAGGCTATAGGGGGTAGTTCCTATGGAAGATAGAAATGAAAGACGAGTTGACAACCAACGAGTCCGGGAGACACGATTGAATGACCTAGCCACTTGGTTGATTTAGCAAGCTTTTAGAGATTAGATTTAATTATCAATGAGATCAATTCCTTATGGAGTCAAATTACTTGCTTTATATCAATTAAGGACCAAATGACCGAATGAACAACTGTTGCTGGAATGCTTAACTAACCTATATGCTATACAAATCCTAAGACTTAGATGAAATGCAAGAATCTTGGTTACTTTTAATTATATGCATGTTCTAGATGGTTCCTTCCTCTTAACTATTTTGGAACTAGTCTCTAGAGTAGGTTGTGGGATAAAAGCCAACGGGAAGCAAGCAGAGGCTTGATTAACGATACCTCCCCTTGTGTTCTAACCACCCGATGCCTCTGGTGCTGTAGAGACTGTGGCTTTGACAGCAACAAGGTCACTGTGTTAACCACTAAAGAGGTGCTAGGATCTTCAAGCTAGTTGAGAAAAGTTGTCCTAAATGTCTATCAACCAAGCTTATGCTTGGAGGTAAATTATTAGATGCAAGAATATTCCTAGAATGATATGCAAGGATTATGAGTGAGTCTTGAGTTAAGATTGTTTATGTGATTCAAGTACTTGATGTTGATTATCTTATAACAAGAGTACTTAACAATATATTGAAAGACAATCTTAAACAAGACCAAGTGCTAAATGATACAAGTGCCAACAACCAACAAGAGATCTTCTTACAATAATTCCACAAATATATTGACCACCAAGTGATAACAATGATAGTAATTTAGGAAACTTGGAGCACTTATCTAATTAGCCAATGATTTCCATTACAAAATGCCAATGACTAAAATTAAAAACAAATCACATCAACCATGAGATGATTATGAATTGTAAAATTTCCTTACCCAATTTTAGAGACTTATGTGTGATTTATTATTGCTGCAACCTTGTATTTAGAGATCTGCAAATTTTATATCAGCAGTCAAAAAGTGATGCAAGATGCCAAAGATAAGCTAGAAAATCAATGCATTTAACTTCCAATGATATTCGCCTGATTATAAGACTTCTTAGACATTATAGATCAGATTTATTATGCTCAGATCAGACCTCAACATGATGTTTGTCAGATCTGTAATAACTTAGAAAAACAGTGATTCAGTCCTTAATAAACCAACAAGGTGCCTAAATATTAATGCTAAATAAGCTCCAATGATTAGCTAATCAATTTGAGTGATTTTTAGATAATTTTTAGTCAATTTTGATGATTCTTATTTAGTTTATATGACTACATAAATGGTTGTAGCGGACATATCAGATCTGGAAATTGCCCAATTGTCCTAAAAAAATAACTTATATGCAATCAATTTAACCACAAGATTAATGTTCAATACTTTAAGTGACTTGTTTATGAATTTAGGTTTATTTTATGTGTGTGTTTATGCCATGAATAAATTGTTGTAACAATTATATCAGACCTGAACTTTCGGAGCATACCTCGAAAATTATATGACAGCCAACATAAAAAAATAAAATTGGTAGATCTAACCTTCGTAATTTATTTTGATGCCTCGTACGAGTTATTAACTTAATGTGTGGGTTCTTTAGGCTTGGATTATGATGATTATGTCACTATTATATCAATATATCATATCTGATATAAATTATGCAGTCAATTAAAATGAGAGATGAAGGCAATAGAAGCAAACTCTAAGGCCTAATGACCTATGCCAATTTTGGAAATGTGAGAGAAATCACTCCTCAACACCTACACACACAAAATGTTAGCTCAAACCCAAAGATCAGATCTTTATGACCGCTGCAATCACAAATTATTAGAGATAAAATCCTAACCCATTGAACAAACCCTTGTTTTCAATGAGATCTAGCCCTTGTAGGGCTTCCGACCTTCTTAATGCTTGCAAAATAGGTCCTAAACGCTACCCTTTAGGGTTGGATAAGAGATAGGGCCTTTAGAAAATGGGTTTCTTCCCCAATTTGAAAATAAGCAACCTACAAAAATGGGCTTAAAAACCCCAGACGTCTAGGGTTTTTAAGGGTTGGAAACTTCAGAAGTTTACTCCTTTCTTTGATCCCTCGAGAGATTTCACCTGTAAAAATAAAAAGATTTTTTCCCAAAAAAACCCAATATATATAAAAAAAACCAAGAAATTATATACAAGAAAAAATTAAAATGGAAAGGGTTACTGAAATTATTTGGATAATAGAAAATACAAGGTGAAAGGTTAGTATATATAGACACAAATTAGAGAAACTATTTTCAAATTTTGAATGTGGGATAAAAACTTTACAAGTAAAATTTGAATTTCAAATTTCAAATTAAATCTAATTAAAAAAATTAAACTACAAAATTAAAACTTAAATCAAATAAATATTTACAATTTTGAAATCTAAAAATTATTTACAAAATAAAATAAATCTAAAGAATATTTACAAGTATGTTAAAAACCCCAAAACATAAAATTTAAAATAAAACCCCAAACCCAAATAGCTGCAAAACAAGGGTTAGAAAATTTTATTTACAAAAATTATTTTACAAAATTAATTTACAAGTTATATACAAATATACAATGCTTGGAAATAAATATCTTTGAGTAAATAATTGTTTAAATGATGAGTAATGACCATAGATCATATGTGTTTTAAAAGTTATGGTATTTCCCACAACTTCAGCGAAGTAAGAGAACCAAACAAAATTCTGGGAGCCCAAATAAGGTCGACTCTCCTCCAAAGTTTTAGAACTTGGAGCCCAAGGGTCGAGAACCTGCAAACCCTATATATTTTCGTCAAGAAAGTTTGTTAGACATATGGCGAATCATATCACCTAAGATAGACCCAAAATCTACCAATAAAGTGTCCTTATCACCGTCTAATGAATAAAAAACATTAAAATTTTAAGTACAGTATAGGAAAGCACATACCCAACACATACCACAGATCATCGGACAAAGAACACCATAAACTGAACCCCAAAGTCTTTTATTATGATATTTGAAACGTTCCCAACAAATCAGTGGAACAAAACTAGCATTACAAAATTACATAGACCAAAGTCGGAGCTTTCATCATGGCTTGAGAAGCAAAATGACCTCTAATTTATAGGTAAATCCTCCAAGTGGAAAATAACAACGAGTTGGCTTGATCCCCATCAAAATAATCTCGACCATTGATAAATATTTAATCATCTTTTAATCTCCACTGTCGAAAATATTTATTTTTGAGGAATTTTCGAATTTCTCATTAAAAGCATTTTTTATTAGCTCAAAAATAATTATTTTGAGCTAATTTCCTAAAAAAATTTAACTTTGATTTAACCACCAAGGTCCAAGGGTTCAATTTTTCTTGAAATTTCCAATATTCCCTTGGTGGGGGATTTCCAAAAATTAATTTCTTTTAGACCCACGATTTTTTCCACTTGGAGAAATTAATTTCTCTAACATTTTAATTTTTGACTCTAAATTAATTAATTTTCAGTGTTAGGATTTAATTAATTTTTGTCAGAAAAATTAATTAATTGATTCATGAGGGAATTAATTAATTTTCCACCCTCAAATATTTTAGCCATGGTGTCTAAGTATGAGGGACCATGCACTAAAATATTTTTTAGATAAGATTTTACAAATTCAACTCTCAAAGGGGGAATACCCATTCGTTATAGACCCTCATGATGCTTACCCAATTCTGTGACACAACATGATCTAGTAGACCAAGTGATTTGTAATACAATAATTTAGCAATTAGCTTAAATTATTCCCAAATCACTTTTACAAAAGACTCGACTAAGACACTAGGGCTCACCTAAGACTTTGATGATAAATTCCACCCTAGCTTTGGGGTGAGGCTGGAGGGGAAAAATCTGCCGATCATTCGTGTTTATAAACACAGATAATCAGTGAGACGAAAAACCTCCTAGGGTGAAATTCGTCGTCAAACTAATATGTTTACATAGGTTGTTACATACATACACGGTCTTAATAGCATCATTTACATTATAAATTTGTAGAATGGGTTTACAATGACTCAAAAAAATTGCTAGTTGATGACTCGGATCTTTTGAAGAAATATGGCACCACTGTTTCCTTGGAACTTTGACAAAGTGTGTGCAACACGCTAGAAAAAAACTTAATATATCCATCAGTTTTACCATCCATATTTTCATTATTATCACTAGACCCACGTCTTACACATCTCCCATCCTGATCAGAGATATATGGCTGCACAACATTAGACATACGTCTACTAGATTGGGGTTTTGGATTATGATTGTGATCACCTTTGTAAACAATTTTAGTCACCTACCCATCATGGGATCGTTCAACCTTTTTCTTTTTCATGGTACTTAGGATGAGTACATTTATAATAGCTGCGAGGGTACTCATTACCCTTAACCTGTTTCTGTCCATACTTGTGCCAATTATAGCCATCATCACAAGGCCTTTATGAAACAGGATGAACTGGTGGTAAAGATCTCTGATTGGGTTCAGTAGATTGTGAAACCAGTTCAGGACATCCAATTGTTTTATTACTTTCTGGTTGTGCTGGCATCTTTTGTTGACATGAAACTCCATAAGTATCACCATCAGCTTCTACAATATATTCCATTTGAAGTGGCATCGTTGTTGTACTTGTTGAAGACATCAAAGGTGGGTAAGATGATGCCTGAACTTGCATTTGTGGAAGGTTCTGGGCCTGTTCTTGTGCCTAAACCTGTGCCAATACTTGTTGATGAGATATACCAACAGAAGAGTCATTTCCTATTATACCACCTCTATTGTCAAGATGCTTCCCCAATTTCATGTCATTTTCACAATCAGGGGGTGCACTGGCTGTGGCAGTTACGTCGTATATGTCATCCTCCAATTGATGGTTGGAAAATCCATCACCATCTTCATTCCTTCAAATAATTTTGGATGATTGCATACCTTCTCTTTAGGGGGATGCATCCATGTCTATGCTTTTGTCATTGTTTCAACTTTTCTTATACTTTGTTTAGCAGGCTTGGACTTGTCATCAGAATCACTTGATTTTTTTTTCTTGCCGCTAGCCCAAAATTCGTTCCATTTCCTTGATTGATCCTATTTATTTTCCTTGTCCAAATCCTCTAATTTTGCAAGAGCCACTTTTTTCCAGTATTGCAACTTCTTTATAGTTTCCTCTCACTACTTTTGCAACTTCCTCCAAGATTCAACATACTCCTTACCAAAAATTGTTTGCAATTGTTTCATATTCACACATCCTTTAGGTTGGCAAGATTCTAGCTCTAATACCACTGTATTGTTCTAGGGTATTTTTTCCCTAGATTTTCTTAGGGCATTAGGGTTTCAACAAAATTTAGTCCAAAACAATAATTAAATCAATACAAACAATAGCTTCTTCAGTGAACAGTTTCAGATTCTCAATAATTAAACAGAACCATGTAGCAACTTATTCATTCAAGACTTCCAAGCAATAAACCCAATAGCTCAGTACAAAACTACTCAATGTTTCAACAGTGAAGATGAAATCCAAATTCAATATTGTAATCTCCAGGATGCTTTGCAAGGTTGTCTCGTGATCCAGAGTGCACAAAACTTCGTTCAAATCCAAGAAACACCCACCAAATTTTTTGTCCTATCTCTGAAGCATAAAATGAATTGTCACAAAGCTGCTACGAAGTTCGCTGCCTTTAACAGTATGGTTTCCTATGGCCAGAGAAAGAGACAAACAAGAATAAACTTCATTTCCTTTTTAGATGGTACTCCTGTGCCGAAAAAAAATGAAGAAAAGATACAAATGTGTCAACTAGGGTGGAATATTTCACCACTGAAATTGATAAGGAGAAAGGGGTCCTAAAACCCTCAGAGCCTCAGTGTCAAGAAAAAATAGAGATAAAATGAAACAATCAATGATACTCCAAATGAATTCAACCCCCTTGTATTTATAGATTTCTTTGAAGGGATTCTCTCCTTAACTAATTGAGTAATATTCACTCCAAACCCCAACTTTGGGTTTCTTTGCCCAACAATCCCAAAACTTGCTTAGACGTTGGGTATTTTGGGGTTTTCCCCTTAATCAATTACTATAGCCTACGGGGATTGATAGGCTACTTCATCTCTTGGACAATTAATTTCTTGGGAACATTACAAATGATCCTCCTAGCCTTGGTGTCATTCTTGTTATGCTGGGTCAAATGTTGGGCATCTTGAGGTGGAGCTACTTGTTGTTTCACAAATTCTGGCACCCCGTTATCTTCCAACACTACTGAGATCTGCTCCTTCCATGAGCAGAAGTTAGAGGATCCCTCTAAACAGTGATCTGCCCTTAATCCTTGGAATGCTATACTGCTTATCTAAAATACTGCTCTTCAAAACTCTAGTGCAAGCCTTCCGCCTGATCTATGCTCTTCACTGACTGATCAATCTGGTGTCGGTCTTTATGCAGAACTCTGCTCTAATACCATGTTAATTTTCCATGAAACTTTGCAGCTAATATGAATTATTGAAAACAAGGCAAATGAAAACTGAAACCAATTTACTTTCACCAAGATACAAAGTTTCTTAACAATTTATAAGTAGCGGAATAAAAACACCAAAGATAAAAACACATGCACAAAAATTAGCATGCTTGTTTTACCAAGGAAACCCAAATGGGAAAACTTGTTTTCTTTGTTGTGGTATTTTATTGATTGTTCTTGAGCAATTGGATCTATTACAATTCATGCTGCAACTGCAGTCAACATTTGTAACTGAGAACATAATTGTTCTCCTGCTGAATATTCTTGACTTAACTTGAGAATCCCCGATCTTACTCATATTTCCTTGCGCACTAGAAGCCCCAATTTCCTTTTGCAATTCCTCCTATTTCCTAGCGCACAATTGGGCTCCTATTTCCTAGTGCAAATCTCCTATTTCCTTCTGCACTTGTGTCCTCCTAAATCCTTGCGCACAAGCTCCTCAATTTTGTGGACACATACACAGAATGATCTCACAAGAATGATCGATCTTGTGCCTTAATCCTCCTCTTTATAGATACAATTCGAGCATGCAAGAAGGCGCAGTTCAATTTAGAAGTTCGAGTTGTGATAGTGAGTTAACTGAGAGTTCAAATTGTTCTCTCCAACCAACACTTGGAGTCTTAACTCGTTCTCTCTTCAATCAACACTAAAGACTAACTCGTTCTAACTGAACTTGTAACTGCCACCTTGCCCTGTAGTCAAAATGAAGAAGACTCGATGTAACTGAAGCTCCAAATCTATGCATGCAAACTTGATGACCATTCCAATGAATTGGAAATCAACTCATTGTAATTGAAGTCTATCTCATGAACTTGCATCCATGCTAGAGAAAGACTAAGTCGTGGTCTTCATTGGCTAAGGCACAAGCCAAAAGACCTTCCATCCCCACATTTTCAACATTTAAAATTTACTTCATTGACAAAATCATATCAGAATACGCTGGAATTGGACAAGGATCCAATGTACTGGATTTTCAAGGCAGCTAACCTGGTTTTGGATCTTATCTTCCACTAGCATATGACGAGAATACATCTTCCGACATATGGTTGAAGGATCCCATTCTTCAATTTAAGTTGAAAGTTAGTGAAATTAGCTGGTTTTCTTTTGATTTTTCTTGAGTGGTAAATGGATCATAACAGTTGTGTTATTTAATTATACTCAAAATGTGTGTAAAATGTAACAAATTAGTTTTTCATATGAACCAATCAACCGCACTGTTTTTGTTTAGTTTTGCAGCAGTGTTAAAAGGGTCAATCATGTAATCAAAAGGTTTGTCTAAAGATTTTGTTTTATTAAAGTGTAAGATGTATAACCCATCGTTATTTCAAAAGTCTGAGTGGAAAATAAGCCAGGCTAGGAGTTTTTTCTGACGCAGACTTGATTGTGGAATAAAGGGGTCATTTCAGTTGTTTGCTTGTTATTTTATTTTATTGCAGTTACTATGGAGACACTTTATCTGAAAAGATGCTGGGAAAAGCCTTGAAGACTCTAATGGTGCCTAGAGATCAGTATGTAGTTTCAACAAAGTGTGGCCGATATGCAGAAGGTTTTGACTTTAGTGCTGAACGAGTAACAAAAAGTATAGATGAAAGCTTGGCAAGGTTGAACCTTGACTATGTCGACATCTTCCAATGTCATGATATTGAGTTTGGCTCACTTGACCAGGTATCACTAATTAGGCATCATTTTTCCGAGTCTATATGTTTCCATTTCCACTGTGATGTCCAGCTGGGTCATTTGGCAACAGCTAATTTTGTTGTTAGTATGTTGGATCACATAGGAATGCTTATTTCATGTTGTTCTTTATTATACACATTTTAGGGATTCAGATATAGATTATACTTCCATTAGCTAATTTTGTTGTTAGTATGTTGGATCACATAGGAATGCTTATTTTGTGTTTTTTTTTATTATACACATTTTGGGGATTTAGATATAGATTATACATACACTAATATTTTGCCCGTGATCTGAAATGCCAAGTTGAATAATGTGGGTTTTACTTGTGGAGCTTTGTGTACACAGATTGTCAATGAAACTATTCCAGCACTTCAAAAACTGAAGGAGATGGGAAAGATTCGATACATTGGTATTACTGGTCTCCCTCTCGATGTTTTCACCTATGTGCTTGACAGAGTCCCGCCTGGCTCAGTGGACGTGATTCTGTCATACTGTCATTATAGCATCAATGACACTTCACTGGAGGATTTATTGCCTTACTTGAAGAGCAAGGGTGTTGGAGTCATCGCTGCTTCTCCTCTGTCAATGGGCCTCCTTACTGAGAATGGACCTCCAGAATGGCATCCTGCACCCTCTGAGATAAAGGTAAGCATCGTGTTCCATGCTTTGTGATATCTTGGCGGTCCTTTTACAGGGTTTTCCCACATAACCAGGTTATGCTTTTAAGTGTGCTATTTTTTAAACATTTGAAAATAGGTTTCTTGAGATCGTGTTTGTTTTTCTTAAACTTTATGGTTTATGTATGTTTTACAACTTCCTGTCCAAAACATGAGACTACTCAAAGGGGCAGACTCTTAATATTAACTCTTGACATGGATTTCTAATAGCACTGTGTTTACTTCCGTTGGGCATTTTATTCATTAAACCTTTTTTTTTGGTTTCAACGATTACCCTCGCTCTCTGTTTATTTCCACTATCCATTATCACTGTTATCCAGTCAATTGTCTTTCTGATGCTCATATTTGGCTACCACATTGACTAGTTTACACATACCAACCTAAACCTTGTGGCAATTGGGCTTACATTAATGCAGAGACCCAGGTTCAAAAACCCCCCAAGTGGGTGCAGATAAGGTCAGGTGCAAGTCCAGGGTGATTTTGATGGCATAGATATTCCCTTCATAGCACCACAGCATAACCAATGAGATTCCATAAGATGCATTTCTCAAAAAAAAAAAACATATATCAGAAATACATGTGTCCTGATAGATCCTTGTAGCATAAGTTGTCCCAAAGTTTTAAATCCATTGTAGGAGCAATGTTTATTGGTCCTTGTTACCACAAAAAACTAATGCTCTAGTGTAAAGTCTCACTAGGTAGTCTACGTTAAGTGCAAAAATGGGATCATCCACTACTGTCACCTTAGTGGTTGTTCCCCTATTGTTCTGTGGATGGATTTTATCCCCACATGGGAGGTTTCCCCAACAGGACTCATAGATTAAGTAACTCAAGGAGTTCCAGGCTAAATACCCTCTAATGAGGCTTCCCCAACAAGTCTCAAAGGTTAAGTAACCCAAGGATTTCTAGGCTTAATACCCTCCAAGGACACTGCTAAATAAGTGCCCCATAATGATATTTAATTAGGTAGGGCTCCAACTGAAATAGGGTAGTGAATTTAAAGAACCTATGGCTAAGTCTATAGCACTAAGATAAGTCTTGGAGATGCTCAAATAGATTCCAAACCAATGCTGCCTTGAATTAAAAGGTTGCTGTTATAAATTAGGGTTTAGGATGAAGACAATTTTACAACGTGCAAATTTGTGACAGCAGTAACAAAACAACCCACTGAAAATGATAAACAATGAACTATCAAATTCTATTTGATGGGAAAACAATGGAAAAGATTACATCAACTTTTCAATGGCTGAAAATGCACAGAATAGCTACTAAACTCTAGACGTCATCCCTAGAATAATGGCTGAAAAATGCATAAAAATGATATTTTTTCTTTTTTCAAATTAAGATATACGAAGCCTAACCCTAGGACAATACTGAATAAGGTGTTTTTACACTATTAAATGCAGATTTTGCTGTAACCTAACCCTGGTTTACCGTGAAAAAGAAGAAAAAGATATAAAATTTTGAAGCTTGGCAAACAAAGACTAGTGCCCTATCAATATTGTTTATATGGAGTCAAAGAAAGGCGAGGTCAAAGGTGGAAGACCTTGGTTGGAGTGAGTAAGAGAAAGGGGGCCTTCCAATCAAACCCTAGCGATTTCCAATCAATTGGAGATTTAATGTAAAAAAATGCTATTCTAAGTTTCCTTGATAGATACTAGGTAATAAATCTTGCAAAGGACATTTTAGAGCCATCAAATATTCAACATATTATGAAAACTTCATAGAAATCCTAATTCTACAACATTGCAAAATGGAAGAAGATACTCATGATAAAGTGATAAAGTGGCACAATTCACAGTATCGTCACTTCATCAATCCAAGTAATTTTATCCATTCCAAGAAAATTCACTATATTTAGTGATCCATTGTGTCTAGGAGACAAGAGCAATTAGTCTCTCACAAGAGAAATAAATGAGTGTGTGTGACAATAATCCTCCTAAATCAACTTTCTTCTACTTATATGAGGGCATCCAAGTTAAGTTAGGGAAAAATTAGACTAAAAGCCCAAAAACTAATATTTCAAGTAAAGTTATGTAGGTCACAACCCGACCTAAAAAATAGCTCTCGCAATGATAAAACATAACAATTATCCTCCTTTTAACTCACACGTGTGAGTAAAAAGGCCTCTAAGGGTGATGTCATCCTTTAAAAGTGAAGATCTCTATAAAAAAGGTGCTAAGGATGCGTCATATGAGTGCTCACTCAAAGCCATCTCCTCATCAAGAAGGTGTCCAATAATCAAACAAAACCTCCACATCAAGCTATCACCATTAGCCAAGCCCACATCATCATGCTAGACCTCATGAGAGTGGCATCACAAGGTTTGGGCATGATGTCATCATCAAGAAAGGTGTACCATCTCTTCCAGAGGTATCTCAAGTCATCATCATCATCAAATTGGTCTAGGAATAGGGAAACATCCATCAAGAATGTGCAAGGCCAACTTGGGGGAGTCCTATAGTCCCTCGGGTAGATCATCATTCTTGGCAACACCCTAACTACATTGAGCAACACTTCAAGATTTAGAGGGAGAGGAGAAGGTAATCATCAATTCTCGATCCATCCCAAGGTCAATGCTCTTCTCAAAGTGGTCAATGTCCAAGCATTGGTATCCTAAAGGGTCATTGATCAGGCTTAGATGTTCTCTCTAAAGTTGTAGAGAAGTCTCAATCAATCCCTCAAGGGATAGCAATTGTATCTGGGAGAAGCTATATGAAACATGCCCTCAAAATCAAGTGAGATCATCGTCATAGGTAAAGAAACCATAAAAGTATCACAATGTACCATATCTAATGCAAAAGGCACAAAAGTACTTCACACAAACATCATCTTCAAATGCCTTTCTAGATTAGGGTTTGTAAACAAGTTACTATGCTTAGATATGAGAGGGTTATCTAGAGGCCCTAGTAGGTTTTTCCAACCTCAAGGGGAAGAAGAGTTCCTAAGTAGACTCATCAATTAACAAGTGCAAGTAAATAGTGGTATGGTGGGGGTTTACTTCACGGAAGATGCCACCATTGGTGTAGCGGTTATGAAATACCATCACTCTTGAGTGTTGTAATGTGAAGGAGAAATTGTGGGACTTGAATCACCCCTTTCCTCAGCCTATTTTTACAAGCCCTCTTGTGCGCATTTTTTCTTGTATAGCTTGGGTTACAAGCTTTATTTATGCATTAATTATGCCTTAAAGTAGTTTCTCTTTCATTAGGGTTCGGAAATCAAAGTTATCAAAGTTCCTTTTATTTTGATTTGCTCATGCATTTTCTAGGAATGGGGTGAGGGCTAATGAAGGGGGTTAGAGCTCAGGCTCGGCTTTTGTCCAGGCACGTTATTTTATCCCAACCAATACTTTGCATTTTGTCATTATGGATCATGCTTTTTCCTTTCTTTTCATTGCATGAACCTCACAGGGCAAAGTTTTTGGCCTCTACTCAAGAATGAGGAAAACATGGAACCAATACTGGTACAGATAATAATCACCCTGGAGATTTGGATTTGAAACCAGGGAAATATGGAAAGTGATAAGTGTGAAATTTTCATTATTGCAGCAACTGGAAATTATTCTTCTAATTGAATAATATTTTGTGCAGCTTATTTGCTATTATGACAAACAAGTTACAACAAATAAAATTACTATTGCAATTTTCACCAAAAATAAAATGCATTGCAGAAATAAAATTTGAATTGAGAAAATAATGCACACACACAATAAAAATGCCATCGTTTTTTTGGACAAAAGTCCCTAGAGAAAACCAATGTGGGAAAACCAATGCAACAGATGAGGGTTTTATTATTATTATTCAGCAACAAGATCTGAGTACAATAATTGGATGCCCAAACTGGCAATCCTCTCCTAAGAAATCACTGGAAAATATCTGAGAGATTTTTCTCTCTCTCTCTCCACAAGTTTTCCTAGCCTGATCTAGCCCAACAATCAACTCCCAATCTTTCTTTGCTTCAACCACTGCGCAGGCTCTACGTGGGCTGAAACTCACACAGCCTAGAATGGATGCTATTTGCCTCTGTTAACTATCTTTGCCTCTGAGAAGGATTCATTGGCCCTCTGTAAGAATTTTCTCAGCACTCTGATACTGAATCAATCTCTCTTTTGGATGAATTGAATTGCCTCCTCAAGGCTCTACGCAACCCCTGCACAACCTCTCTATGGAATAACTTGGCCTCTCTCTACTGACTCTTCTAGCATTGGAAAATCCTCTGGAATCACTCTACTACTGCTGTTCAACCTCTACTACTGGATCACTGGCTCGAATTCCTCCCTAGTTGAATTTCTACTCTCTGGGAAATTTGATCTGCCTTGATCTCTCTCTCACTTGATGTGTGTATCTCCATCCCCATCGACTTGCTCTTATAATCTCTTGTTGGTGAACCAATGACCATGATTAGATCCCCATCAATGACTAAGATCATTTCAAACTCAATCCATGTGAGTTTCTAGAGCATTCTCACCTTTCCTTAATTAATTACTATCAATTAACTAGTTTTCCTAAGTTAGACTCAGGAAAAATTTAAATGATGGTAAATTAATTTAATTAAGGCATTTTACAAGATTATCTCTCAAAACGTTTTCTGGGTTTTGAATATCTCGTGTTCTTAGCCTCTTTGACACAAATCGAGACTAGAACACCTGTTCGATGCTACAAAAACTAACAATCCCTCTTAGCGAGGAAGGTGTTCTCTTTATCTTCACTTGTAACATCTTTCCTCACGCCATTGATGTCTGACATCTAGAACAGCCTGTCATTGCCCATAAAGCCATTGCACATACTTTGATTCATTTGCCAAATATGTCACTGAGCCACCCTACATCTGCGTTGCTACTAACACTGCACTGTGCCTCCTGCACTATTGCCAACTATGCTCTGCGCTGCAACTAATCTCATGCTATTGTTGATGATGCAACTACTGCAGCTAAGAATCAAACTATGAATCAATAGTGTCCCCATACTGGCTTTGCAACTATCTCCTGATTCTCTAATTGCAACAAGTATCTGCACTGTCTATTGAGTAACTGTTTGCACCTTGACTGGTTTTGCGCCCCTCAATAACTGACTGCAACTGGTCTCTGCAACATCCCTCAAGATCTGACTGGGCCATCCTGACACTGGTCCTCCTGCTACTAAAAAGGGTTCTCCACTATACCCATATGTTTTATGAAATATATGAACTTAGCTCTCCCCAGAGCTTTCATGAATATATCTGCAACCTGCTCTTCTGTGGGAACATGTAGTAGCTAACTTTTGCCATGCTGCACACAATCTCTGATGAAGTGATATCATATATCGACCTATCATGAAACACTAGACTTTCAAAGAGCCTGATGCAACTTTGATTATCACAATTTACATTGGTCACCTCCAAATTTCGACTGAACAGGCTCACTAGCAGCTTCCGAAGCCATATTGCTTCGCACGTAGTTGTGCTAGTTGCCATATACTATACTTAGGCAGAGCTTAGTGCCACTGAATTCTACTTCCTACTGCACCAAGATACAATCCCCGATCCAATGTTGAACCAACACCCGAATGTGCTCTTTCTATCCACTAAACTGCCTGCCCAATTTGCATATGTGAATCCACATAGTTTGACACCATCACCTCGAGTATAGCTCAATTCGTACTCGATTGTGCAATGCAAATACCTTAGAATGTGCCTCACTCCTGTCTAATGCACTCTCTTTGGTCCCACTCTAAATTGATTGAGAGTGTTGACCATGAGGTAGATATCTAGTTTAGTATTGACCAAATACATGAGGGAACTGATAAGTTGTCTATACAACGTTGGGTTAACGTCCTTGTCCTCTGATGCATCGATCTTCCTCTAGTTCGTAATCATAGGTGTGGACATTGGTCTACAGTCCTGCATCCTGAATCTCTTCAGGATCTTTGTAGCATATCTCCCTTGACCATGGAAGATCTCCTCATCCTTTTGGTGAATCTGCCATCCCATCTATCTTGCTAGAGATATAATCAACATGATAGAAGTATATTTGGCAACTGGGGCGAAGGTCACCTCATAGTCTATACCTTCCTTTTGCACATACTCCTTTGCCACAAACCTAAGCTTGTATTTCTCCATGTTGTCATATGCAGCATAATTGATCTTATGGATCCACCAAGAGCCCACAACTGACTTACCCTCAGGCCTCGACACTACCTCCCAAACATCATTTGTCATGATGGAGCTATACTCTTCCACCATGGCATCTACCCACACCTAATGTTGTGTGGCCTCTTGATAGCTGTAATGTTCTACAACCTATGCCACCAATGCTTAGTACCTGTCTGGTTGTCTGGGTTCTCTCTTGTTCGCCCTAGGAGCTCCTACAAACTCCTCAACATCCCTCACTGTCTGACGAACTTCTCTGTTGGTTAGACCGCTAGTGGTGGGTGGAGCAACCAACTCCTCATCCTTCATTTGCTGCTTCATTTGTTGTGAACTCATTGGATATCCTGCACTTAAGGATGTGCTTCATTTGTTGCGAACTCATTGGATATCCTGCACTTAAGGATGTGCTAATACAGGTAATAATACTAGATCCCTGTGACTGCCCTTGCGGTTGTCCCTGTGGCTGCCCTTGATGCTAGACAAATGGGGCTTATGCTGGCCCATTCTGATCACTTGTTGGCAACTTGTGAGATTTCTTGAAGGATCTATCCCCCATAAAATTTATGTTTCGACTTACAATGTAAATCCCGTATGCCTTCGAGGTTTCGCTATACCCAACTAAGAACCCCTTCGTTGCATTATAATCCAACTTAGTGTGCTTTTCATCTGGTATATGGCAGTAAGCTACGCTGCCAAATATCCTGAAGTGACTGACTCCTAGCTTCTTCCCTGAGAAGACTTCTTCTGGCATTATCTTCCAATGTTCCACCAAGGCTCGGGGGCGAGGGAGCGAGGGGGCGCGGGAGCGGCCTATGCAAAAGCTCCCCACCATTTTTTAGGAAATGTGGGGGAGCGTCAAGGTCTTAAAAACTTATAAATATAAAATATAATTTTGTAATTGAGTCCACTATGACAATTTGGTTTGAATTGAAAAGCTGCAAAGCATGATCATTGATATGAATATCATTATCTAAATTTCTAATATCATATAAAATAATAAATTTAAAATTCTAATTTATAATCATACATCAATGATCATACATTATAACAAAATACTAAGATAGCAATACCACCATCTTCAACATTCTGATAATACACAACAAACCTCAACAATGTCGTTGTAGAAGATCATTGTAGATCTATTCTTCTTGCATCTCTGTTATCAATAAAAGATCTTAATCTCAGAATCTTAACACTTTTGTCCTCTGCAACTTCAACAATATGTTATCAAGGCAACTCTGTTCAGTTCTAGGCCAAACTGCTATAATCATTGGTGAGTTTTGCCCATCTGTACATAGTATCAATTACAAGGATATACAAAACAACAGTGTTGTGTTATGCTCGTGTGAATTCTATTGTCAATTGTATCCTTGTTGAAGAGTGACTGTTGTGCAGACTCCTGATGGCATAACAAGATGCTAATGTCTCTGTCCACTGATGCACATTTGTGTCTAGAACATTACTCATACTTTTATCATAACTCCAAAAATCTGCAATCTAAACCTGTAGCTTCCATATCTGACAATTTGGCTATATGTATTACAGCTTCTGCTCCTTTACTTTGAAACTCTTGTTTAAATTCAAATTACAATGACGTCAAGGATTATTGTAACTTGATTATACAGATACTTGTAAGACACCAGTTAGGGTTACTTAGAGAAATAAAAAATACTTCAACTTGATCGGTGTGTCTTTTAGAAAGCAAGCACTGCCACACAAAAGTTAAGTTACTTTGATGCTGAACTTCTTTTCCTTCTAATATTTTTTATCGTCACAAACTGAATTCTTGACAAGAGGGAGCCTCTGATGTTGATCATCCATAGTGAATCTTGAAGAGCCAAGCTTTGAGAGAAGCAGAGAAGCATTGATGAGTAACCACTTCAGGGATGATCTCCTCACAGAATGTGTAGGGTAATATTGAGCAGCAACCACAGATAAATGAATTTGTTTGAATCAAACTCAGAATTTGTCTAATCAGAGGGCCGACGGTTCATAGTGATAGAAATCCTCAAGATCTGTCTTCAATTCTGTCTAATATGTGCACTCCAGAATTCCTGCAAATAACCAAATCACATTACCAATGTGATAGCCATATCAAGGGTCCATTCTGCAATCTGCAATGTTCCAACAGATGCCATCGAGGTTCCATGCATGGGAGTGATCAGATCTAGTAATAACAACACACACAACGCGCGAAGGCTGTGTGTGTTGTTATGTGTTCACCCTGCTGTTTTTATAACATGAAACAGCTAAATTCCAAAACCCTACGCTTAGTTTAACTGTTAATTAAAGATTAGTTTTAGGGTTAAGTTAATTAAAATCGTTTTTTTTTTTGCATAAACATGTGCCACGTCCCCTCCCGTCCCCCCTCGCCCCCTCTCGTCCCCCCTTGCCCCCCCACGTCCCCTCACGTCCCTTTTTTCAGAAACGCCCCCTCAGGAAAGGGAAACGACTCCCTGGCACGTCCCCCTGAGTTTCCTCATTTTTGGGGGCGTGGGGAAACGTCCCCTACTCGTCCCCAAGTCCCCGGAGCGCAGGGGAACAAGGAAACTAGACCCCTGGGCGGGGGGGCGAGTCCCCATGGAACACTGTTATCTTCCCAAATTCCCTATGAGGAACCCCGTTCTGTATATACACAGTCGTGTGACATGCCTTTGCCCATAAGAACTTGGGCAATTCCTGGTCAAATAACATCGCCTTTGCAACCCCAACAATAAACCCCTTCTTCTGCTCCGCTACCCCATTTTGTTGTGCATTGTATGGAGTTGTCCACTCCCTCTTGATGCTTTCCTTTGCATAGAAACCGTGAAGTCACTATCTGTGTACTCACCTCTGTTATCCGAGCGAAGCACCTTGATCTTTTTCCCTGTCGCATTTTTTACTAGAGCCTTAAACTCCTGGAAGCAATTGAAGACCTCATCCTTCGCCTTCATGAAATAGATCCAGGTTTTCCTGGAATGGTCATCAATGAAAGTGATGAATTACTCGTACCCTCTAAGAGATCTAGTCGACATAGGACCACAAATATATGAGTTAATAGGCTATACCACACCATTTGATTTGTTGTCACCTCTTGGGAACATTGTCTTATCATATTTTCCAAGTATGCACCCTTTGCACACATCATCATGTTTCGCGCCTAGTTCTAGAACTCCTGTTAATGCCTCCCTGAGGAATCTAAGTGCTCCATGATGTAAATGTCACATCCTCTTATGCCATAACTCATTTTGGTCTCTCCAACTGTTATTGCCATTGGAGAGTCGAACTGCAACCTATAAAATCTGTTGCTTTGTACCCCAATCTGTTTGATCTTCTTCCAATTTTTGTGTTTGATGAACACCTTCTTCCCTACAAAATGGACATCATATCCCTTGTCCTGTAGTTGGGATACTGAAATTAGGTTCATACCTAGTCTTGGCACATGCAATACATCTGTAACACTGGTGCTTGCTCCTGACTCCCTCTGAATGTCAATGGTACCTCTCCCGACTAGAGTACATTTAGTCTTGTTTCCCATTGTTATCTGGAAGTCCATCTCCTCCTCATTGTAGCTAGAGAAGTATTCTCTAACTCCTGTCATGTGAGCTGACGCTCCATTGTCTATATACCAGACTCCCTATGAAGCTGAGCTAGATAGGCAAGCTATCTAAGCAAACTCGTCCTCCAATCTGGAAGACAAATTTGTAGCCTCTTGAATATCAAATTTGTCTATGGCCATACTGGAGAATTTTGAAAAATTTATTAAAGACATCCCGAGTATAATTTCGTGTGCTTTTCTCTTCCACCTAGAGCTGATTTGTTGCTACAAAAGCTGCTGCAAAATCATTGCGACTAAATCTTCTCAACTAAATTACTGATCTTCTCACCGGAACTTCTTCTCGGCAATACCACTACCTGCAAATCACTGTAACTGAGGCTCTTCGAATTTTTGTTATCTACAAACTGAAAATCGAACCCTGTCTCTGCTAATTCGCACTCCCTGACGGTGGTTTGTGTAGATCTAGAAATTTTGCCTAGACACTCCTTTTGAAGCTGCAAAATTTCTCCCTCGTTACTAAGCCACTGATCTGTCTTCAACTAGCTTTGCTACCATGTGAAATTTTCACTATTGTAGCAACTGGAAATTATTTTTTTAATTGAATATTGTTGTGTGCAGTTTATTTTCTATTACAACAAACGACGAATAAAATCACTACTACAATTTTCACTAGAAATAAAATGCACTGCAGAAATAAAATTGTTACTGAGAAAATAATGCACGCACGCAATAAAAATGACACTATTGTTTTTGGACAAAAGTCCTTGGAAAAACCCATTGTGGGAAAACCAATGCAGCAGATGAGGGTTTTATTATTATTATTTAGCAGTAAGATCTGAGTACAATAATTATGCCTAAACTAGCAATCCTCTCTTGAGCAATCGCTGGAAAAATATGAGAGATTTTTCTCTCTCCACAAGCAATCCTGGCCTAATCTGGCCCCACAAATAGCTCCCAATCTTCCTCTCTGCCAACCAATGTGCAGGTTCTACGCAGGCTGAAACTCGCACTGCCTGGAATGGTTGTTATCTTCCTCTGTTGACTGTCGTTGCCTCTAAGAAGGATTCACTGGCCCTCTAGAAGAATTTTCCCAACACTCTACTACTTAATCGATCTCTCCTCTACCTGAATTGAATTGCCTCCTTGAGGCACTGTGGAACCTCTCTATGGAATAACTTGGCCTCTTTCTACTGACTCTTCTGGCATTGGAAAATCCTTCGGAATCACTCTGCTGCTTCTCCTCAACCTATGCTACTGGATCACTAGCTCAAATTCCTCCCTAGCTAAATTCCTACTCTCTAGGAAATTCGATTTGCCTTGATCTCTCTCTCACCTGATGTGTGTATCTCCATCCCCGTCGACTTGCTCTTATAATCTCTCGTTGGTGAACCAATGACCATGATTAGATACCCATCAACGGCTAAGATCATCTCAAACTCAATCCGTGTGAGTTTCTAGAGCATTATCACCTTTCCTTAATTAATTACTATCAATTAACCAGTTTTCCTAAGTTAGGCTTAGGAAAAATTTAAATGATGGCCAATTAATTTAATTAAGGTATTTCACAAGCTTATCTCGCGAAACCTTTTCTGGGTTTTGAAGATCTCATGTTCTTAGCCTCTTTGACACAAATTGAGACTAGAACACTTGTCCAATGCTACAAAAACTAACAATAAGTATGGATTACCATGACCATGCAATATCAATTGGTGCCTCCTATGGTGACCCTCTCCGACAATAGAAAGAAAGGCCTTGTTGTCGCAAAATCTAGTAGTCCTGATGTAAGGCCTTGTTGTCGCACAGATTGTCACGACAACGCTCAGACTGGGGGCTGTCACCCTGATCCCTGATTTCTCCGTTTAAGCCATCTCCCGAGGCTAAGGGGGGTAGACCCTATGGGATGAATGAAGACCAACTGTGGACCAGTTGTGTTGGGAGACACAGCGAGGCAATTTAGCACTTGAATGGTTTAGAAATTAATGTACCAGTGCCTTATGGAGTTAATGATTAAATAATTGTTTATCAAAAAACTGCAAAAATATGAACTTTATAATTCCATGACTAACAATTATATATTATCAAATAACCCAAGCGATGTAAGATATTCAACAAATGCACAATGCCTTAACGATGATCCAACAATTAAACTTCAAGAAAAATTAAATGCTTTAAATAATCATAAAATTTAAGTGCTGACCAGCTACCACTTTCATATAGACAACTTGTAAATAAACATTTAAGTGCATTTAGCTATAGAGAAATGGAACATAAATACCACAAGAAACTCCAAAAAATGAATTTTCAATTTTTTAGTAAAGGTTTTCAATTTTTATATTTTTAAATATATATATATATATATATATATAGATTTTCTAAAAATAAAACAAAACTAAAATCTTAATAAAACTAAAATAAATGAAACTTAAAACTATTCTAAACTAAACTAAACTAAAGGGACCTTTTATATATATTTTATATATTTTCTTATTTTTTTATTTTTATTTTTATATTTTTAAATGAAATAAAACTAATTCTAAACTAGATGAAAATTAAGATATAAAGAAAAAACATAAAAAAAAATCTAATTCTAGAAACTAAGATCTAACTTAACAAAATCAAAGTCTAATCTAAATCATCTAAAATTTTATTTTTATGAAGTCCTAAGTTCAAAATTAAAATAAAATTGAAGTGAAATAAAATTAAAACCAAAACGTAACAAAAATTTAATTCTAAAATTAAGACCTAACTAAATGAAATGAACATCAATTAAACTAACCCTAACTTAAATCATATTGAAAATAAAAATAAAAAGTGTAAACCAAAAAACCACCAAGCTAAAATCGGAAAACGAGTTTCCTGTTTGCAGGTACGCGGATGAAGAGAGAAAGTTGACGGCAGCATGGAGAGTAGACCGCAACGAGGGAGCTGGAGCAATGGCTGGAAAAATGCGTGTTGAAGATTGGACAGCAGAAAGGATTTGCGTACAGGCAGCGTGGAGAGAAAATGAAACACGCAGGTCGCTCGAAAGGCATTGATGGCTGCGTGGAGTGATGCGGATCTGGTTGCGTGAGGATCACTGGAGCTGCAGCAGGTTATAACAGAGGAAACGTAGAGTGAGAGGGACGTGAGGCTGTGTGGAGAAAATGATGAGAGAGCAAGGGTGAGGGGACGTAGTAGGGAGAAAGCCAAATGCGTGGAGGAGAGCTGAAGTTTTTGCTTGCAGATTTGGATGCAGGGAGCTCAGGAGATTTGATGGATATGGGGATTCTTTGCAGGAAATGAGGTGCTGAGAAATACGCTGAGACTAACAGCGTGAGGAAGGGAGTGCTGGGCAACAATTGAGGGTGACCACAACAACAAAGAAAAATTCTGAAGCATGCCAGAATGATAAAACAATTCTGAAACCCTCATAAAAATATCCCAAATTCCAGAAAAAGAATTTCTCACTTATACTTCAGATTTATCAGTAAAACCCCAACAGACAAATGGCTTGGAAAACCTCAAAGTTCTTTAGAAAAACCCTGCAAATTCTCTAGTAAATTTAAATTTTCCCTACATTCAGATTTGTCTAATGAAAACCCCGAAAATTTTCAAGATCTGTACCTGCAACCTGCAATGGCAAAAACAGAAAACCCAGAAGTAAAATGTGCAAGGAAAAAACCTAAAACCCTAACAAAAACCAGCTAAATAATTACAGTAATTACAGCTCAGAGGCTCTTAAATAGCCAAATTCGTCAATTTGCCACAGAAATATTTTCAGAATTTTAAATTTAATGTGAGATGCTTTAGAAAACCTTTCATGCATTCATAAAAAAATTTCAATGATAAGTCCGGGAACAAGAACTGGCTGGGCTTTTTCAGAAAACACAATCCGAGAGTTGGCTGGTTCAGCTGAGAACTTCCCCTAACGCTCGTTAAACTCAAAACTAAGATTTCCTGCACAGTTTAAAATCAACCATTAAGATAGAGGGAAAAAACAATAGTGAAGTCCAGATCAAATGGAGATACCTGCCGTTATATTTCAGAATCTAAACTATCATTCAAACCCCAGAGATCAGACAAGATACCTATGCCTGAATCAATCTTCATCAAGCTATTATCAATGGCCGAAAATAAAATTATGCAGAAAAATAAAACATCTTACAACATTTTCAGAAGAGTAACACCAGCAAGATTTTTAACCCCAAAGTCTTTCTTTATTGCACAAAAATGACTACAAGACAGCTTTCTTTAGCACCAGACTCTTAGATCCAATCTGATCTCAAATGACCCCTAACACCTTATTTAAAGGAAAAATTCCCAACGACTAGTTCGAGTGATCCAAGTCAAAGTGATCTCGACCGTCAATGAGGATCAAAATCTCTTTTAATCTCATCCAACAAATTTTTAAATGCATTTTAATATATTAAAAATTTAAAATCTTGCATTTATTTACTCAAAACTTTGACTTATTATTATTTTATTTTATTTTTCAAATTTTATTTATTTATTTTACTTTATTTTATTTTTTATTTTTTAATTATTTTTTAAAATTTTTAAATTTATTTTATTATTATTTTTATCTATTTTTTAATATTTTTATTTTTATTTTTTTTAATTTCTTTAATTTTTATTATTGGATCCTCGAACTTAGCCTTTGGAAAAATCACGTAGGACCTAGGACTTAGGACTTATGAGGGGATTAAAACATTTTTTAACCCTCAAGACACTTTACATCATGAATTTTACATCTCAATGGGGAAAACCCATTTGACATAGACCCTCATAGACCACCCAGTTTTGCGACAAAACTATAATCTAGCAGATCAAGCAATTTGTAATAATCTAACCAAATAGTTAGAATTATTTCCAAATTATTTTTACATAGACTCGAAGCACGCTAGGATTCCCCTAAGATTCTAATGACAAAATTCATTCCGGCTTTGGGGTTAGGCTGAAGGAAAACTCTGCCGATCATGGATTGGTGAGACAAAAAACCTTCCGGAACGTAGACTATCACTAGAAAATTAGGTTTGCCTAGGCAGTTTACATACCTGACTCAGATCTGCTAAGATTATTTACAATTTGCACATGCAGACTAGGTTTACAAAACAATATGATTGGGCTGATGATGACAGTCGAATGGCACGGACACGTTGATTAAGTGCTATCCCTTTTGCGAAGAAAAGGGGGTGTATTGCTATGGGTAGTTGACATGTAGTGGTCAACATCTGGCTCTACTTGGGGACACGTTGCTGCATTGTAGGAATGTGAGAATCCAGAATCTGCACCCACGCAATACACAACCAAGAATAAGTAGCGTCCATCCAAAAATCATCATATAACATTAAGCACATGAAAGATATAAGCTCTTCATTTATTAACTAGTCTAACAACATGAAAAAGTAAATTTAATCCTAAAACAGAAATGAAAATGCTGAAAAACAAGGAGTAAGGTTAGAAATACAGAGGATGCCCCATGGCATCAGATGTGTTCAATATAGTGTATACTGAGCATTTGCCTGCTTTCAGGCAAATTTGTCGGCTGCTTGTAGGATGTGCCATGTCCAATTCTGCATACAATAGGACTTTTCCCTATCCAAAAATCAAGGTGCTCGCAGCCGTCTGATGCATCAAATCTTCTTCTCATTTTCTTTCTTTTGCATTTTTTCTTTGTGGTAGGCTGTATCACTGATGACGTGGAACTCTCTGCTTCAAAGCTTTCAGATGAAGTATGTAAGATATGCGTGACATGTCTTTCTTCATTCTGCATCTGCCCTGTCAAGGATGATGGATCAATCTCACAGGTGCCATGAGTTATAACTTGATCTTCAGTGACTGGTGGATTAACCGCGTGAGCATCAATCTGATTATTAATTTCCCTTTTATCCAGGTCACCTTCAATTATCCACTTTTCAATGGAACAAAGGACCTCATAATAAGATGGAGCTTGTTGCAACAGATAAGGAGGCTCCTAATTTATTGACGTTCCCTGGTTTCTTTCATCCTCTGACCATTGTTGAAATTTCTGAACCTGTATTTTAATGGCATCTATCTGACTAGAGTGTTCAACCTTCATAGCACTGATTTCCCTGGCATGGTCTTCTTCCATATCTTTTATTACTTTATCGTTCTTTTCCTTTATGGTCATCAAGCAATGCTGCATAGAGTTTATCTCTTCCTTATGATTTGCTTGCATGGTAGCCAACTGATTATTATGATCGAATGTCATGATAGTCATTTCTTCATCCATAGTTAATAACTTGTTTTGCATAGAATTAATTTCCCTATCATGATTAGCTTTCATGGTCGTCATATTTTCCTCTAAGCTTGATAACTTGCTTTGCATAAAACTAATTTTTGTGTCATGATTAGTCTTCATGGCCTCAATTTCCTTAGTATGTTGATTTTGCATGATCTCCATCTCCCTATTACGTTTTTCCAGGTGGGTGCATAAAGTTCTCACATCATTGGCGTAATTAGTTTGATTGATCTCCATATTTTTTACCAGCTGCATTAGTTCTTGTATAATTTGCTTCTGATTTTCCTTTTCATTGATTTCACAATTTGTCCCTGCTTTTCCACTATCATGGATTTGATCAGCAATGGTATAGGTGGATGGCACATTCTGATATGAAGAATTGTCTTGAAATCTTTCATCGACAGCTGGACCTTTTATAAGATTACTTTCATTCTGTTGCACAATTTTAGGGGCACAAGGCGAGCTATCTGGATCACCATATCTATCTTTAAAAGCATCGACAATGTCTTGTAAAGAAGTGAAAGAATCCTTAGGACAATTATTAAACCAATTCAAAGCATCACCCTCTAAAGAAAGGACAAAAAGACGCATTTTGACATCTTCATGATTATACTGAGGGGGTCTACAATATATGATCATTATACGAGTAAACAAGCCTAGATGCTTTTTAACAGCGACTGAATCACCACTTGAGAACAAAGGTAATTTAGAAATGGCCACTTCCGGAAAATCATGGAGATCATTAGTAAAATGACATGGTTTAAACGAATAATCCATGATGAATAAGAAGGGACCAAATGGATGATAGAAAGAGATCTCTGCTCAAGAAAATCAAGAGATGAAATAAGTGGAGTCGCCACTTGAACAATGAATCTAATTCTAGGATCCAAAAAAGCAACCAACAAGCAGATATGAGGGAGGCTTTTTGTTTGGGAAAAATAAATGAAATGGAGTCGCCACCCAAACAAGAAATGAACCGAAGAGAAGTTGTTGATATGAAAAAAGATAAGGTG
Organism: Pinus tabuliformis; assembly: GCA_031772625.1. Taxonomy (NCBI): domain Eukaryota; kingdom Viridiplantae; phylum Streptophyta; class Pinopsida; order Pinales; family Pinaceae; genus Pinus; species Pinus tabuliformis. The sequence continues at coordinate 431,354,679 of CM062816.1, forward strand.
ATGAAAAGATCCAAATGATGCCAAAAAATATTGAATCTGCCAGCTCAAATGAGAGATGAGAAAGATGAAAGAATGATGAGAAATGAGAAGATGAATGTCGTTGAAACGCTAGGAACAGAAAAACTATATCCCCGACAATGGCGCGAAAAAATGTTGTCGAACAGAATGTCACGACAATGCTCAGACTAGGGGCTGTCACCCTGATCCCCGATCTCTTCGTTTAAGCCACCTCTCGAGGCTAAGGGGGGTAGACCTTATCGGATGAATGAAGACCAATTGTGGAGCAGTTGGGTTGGGAGACATAACAAGGCAATTTAACACTTGAAAGGTTTAGAAATTAATGTACCAGTGCCTTACGGAGTTAATGATTAAATAATTGTTTATAAAAAAACTGCAAAAATATGAACTTTATAGTTCCATGATTACCAATCATTTATTATCAAATAACCCAAGTGATGTAAGATATTCAACAAATGCACAATGCCTTAACGATGATCCAGCAATTAAACTTCAAGAAAAATTAAATGCTTTAAATGATCATAAAATTTAAGTGCTGACCAGCTACCATTTTCATATAGCCAAATTGTATATAAACATTTAAGTGCATTTAGCTATAGAGAAATGGAACATAAATACCACAAGAAACTCCAAAAAATGAATTTTCAATTTTTTAGTTAAGTTTTTCAATTCTTTTTTTAATTTTTATATTTTTAAATATTTGTATTTGTATTTGTATTTTTTTATTTTCTAAAAATAAAACAAAACTAAAATCTTAATAAAACTAAAATAAATGAAACTTAAAACTATTCTAAACTAAACTAAAGGGACCTTTTATATATAATTTATATATTTTCTTATTTTTTAAATTTTAATTTTAATTTTTAAATGAAATAAAACCTAATTCTAAACTCTATGAAAAAAAATAAAAAAAATCTAATTCTAAAAACTAATATCTAACTTAACAAAATCAAAGTCTAATCTAAATCATTTAAAATTTTATTTTTATGAAGTCCTAAGTTCAAAATTAAAATAAAACTGAAGTGAAATGAAATTAAAACCAAAACGTAACAAAAATTTAATTCTAAAATTAAGACCTAACTAAATGAAATGAACATCAATTAAACTAACCCTAACTTAAATCATATTGAAAATAAAAATAAAAAGTGTAAACCAAAAAACCACCAAGCTAAAATCGGAAAACGAGTTTGCTGTTTGCAAGTACGCAGATGAAGAGAGAAAGTCGACGAAAGCATGGAGAGTAGACCGCAGCGAGGGAGGCCGAGGGAGCTGGAGCAATGGCTGGAAAGCTGCGTGATGACTGCGTGCTGAAGACTGGACAACAGAAAGGATTTGCATACAGGCAGCGTGGAGAGAAAATGAAACACGCAGGTGGCTCGAAAGACAATGATGGCTGCGTGGAGTGATGCGAATCTGGCTGCGTGAGGATGACTGGAATTGCAACAGGTTATAACAGAGGAAACGCAGAGTGAGAGAGACGTGAGGCTGCGCGGAGAAAATGATGAGAGAGCAAGGGTGAGGGAACGCAGTAGGGAGAAACCCAAATGCGTGGAGAAGAGCTGAAGTTTCTGCTTGCAGATTTGGACACAGGGAGCTGAGGAGATTTGAGGGACGTGGGGATTCTTTACAGGAAGTAGAGGTGCTGAGAAATACGTTGAGACTGACAGCGTGAGGAAGGGAGTGCTGGGCAACAATTAAGGGTGACCACAACAACAAAGAAAAACTCTGAAGCATGCCAGAATGATAAAACAATTCTGAAACCCTCATAAAAATATCCCAAATTCGAGAAAACAAATTTCTCACTTATACTTCGGATTTATCAGTAAAACCCCAACAGACAAATGGCTTGGAAAACCTCGAATTTCTTTAGAAAAACCCTGCAAATTCTCCAGTAAATTTTAAATTTGCCCTGCATTCAGATTTGTTTAATGAAAAACCCGAAAATTTTCAAGATCTGTACCTACAACCTGCAATGGCAAAAACAGAAAACCCAGAAGTAAAATGTGCTAGGAAAAAACCTAAAACCCTAACAAAAACCAGCTAAATAATTACAGTAATTACAGCTCAGAGGCTCTTAAATAGCCAGATTCGTCAATATGCCACAGAAATATTTTCAGAATTTTAAAGTTAATGTGAGATGCTTCAGAAAAATCTTCATGCATTCATAAAAATATTTCAAATGATAAGCTCGGGATCAAGAACTGGTTGGGCTCTTTCAAAAAACACAATCCGAGAGTTGGCTGGTTCAGCCGAGAACTTCCCCTAATGCTCGGTAAACTCAAAACTAAGATTTCTTGCACAGTTTAAAATCAACCATTAACATAGAGGGAAAAAGCAATAGTGAAATCTAGATCAAATGGAGATACCTACCATTATATTTCAGAATCTAAACTACCATTCAAACCCTAGAGATTAGACAAGATACCTATGACTGAATCAATCTTCATCAAGCTATTATCAATGGCTGAAAATAAAATTATGCAGAAAAATAAAACATCTTACAGCATTTTCAGAAGAGTAATACCAACAAGATTTTTAACCTCAAAGTCTTTCTTTATTGCACAAAAATGACTACAAGAGAGCTTTCTTTAGCACCAGACTCTCAGATCCAATCTGATCTCAAATGACCCCTAACACCCTATTTAAAGGAAAATTTCCCAACGATAGTTCGAGTGATCCATGTCAAAATGATCTCGACCGTTGATGATGATCAAAATCCTTTTTAATCTCATTCGTCGAATTTTTAAATGCATTTTAATATATTAAAAATTTAAAATCTTGCATTTATCTACTCAAAACTTTGACTTATATTATTTTATTGTTTTATTTTATTTTTCAAATTTTATTTATTTATTTTTAAATTTTATTTTATTTTATTTTTTAATTATTTTATTATTATTTTTATCTATTTTTTAATTTTTTAATATTATTATTATTATTATTTTTAATTTCTTTAATTTGTATTTTTGGATCCTCGAACTTAGCCTTTGGAAAAATCACCTAGGACCTAGGACTTACGACTTATGAGGGGATTAAAACATTTTCTAACCCTCAAGACACTTTACATCATGGCTTTTACAATTTTACATCTCAAGGGGGAAAACCCATTTGACATAGATCCTCATAGACCACCCAATTCTGCGACACAACTATAATCTAGCAGATCAAGCAATTTGTAATAATCTAACCAAATAGTTAGAATTATTTCCAAATTACTTTTACATAGACTCGAAGCACACTAGGATTCCCCTAAGATTCTAATGACAAAATTCATTCTGACTTTGGGGTTAGGCTGAAGGAAAACTCTGTCGATCATGGATTGGTGAGACAAAAAACCTTCCGAAACGTAGATTATCACTGGAAAATTAGGTTTGCCTAGCCAGTTTACATACCTGACTCAGATCTGCTAAGATTATTTACAATTTACACATGCAGACTGGGTTTACAAAACAATATGATTGGGCTGATGATGACAGTCAAATGGCAAGGACATGTCGATTAAGCGCTATCCCTTTTGCGAAGAAAAGGGGGTGTATTTCTACGGGTAGTTGACACGTAGTGGTCAACATCTGGCTCTACTTGGGGACACGTTGCTGCACTGTAGGAATGTGAGAATCCAAATCTGCACCCACGCAACACACAGCCAAGAATAAGTAGCGTCCATCCAAAAATCATCATACAACATGAAGCACATGAAAGATATAAGCTCTTCATTTATTAACTAGTCTAACAACATGAAAAAGTAAATCTAATCCTAAAACAGGAATGAAAATGCTGAAAAACAAGGAGTAAGGTTAGAAATACAGAGGATGCCCCATGGCATCAGATGTGTTCAATATAGTGTATACTGAGCATTTGCCTGCTTTCAAGCAAATCTGTCGGCTGCTTGTCGGATGTGCCATGTCCAATTCTGCATATAATAGGACTTTTCCCTATCTGAAAATCAAGCTGCTCGCGGCCGTCTGATGCATCAAATCATCCTTCTCATTTCTTATCTTTTCATCTGGCCTGGCAACGCGAACATTTTTTGGTGTCGTTTCCGGGGATAGAGTTTTTCTATCCCTGGCGTTTCGATGACATTCATCTTCTCATTTCTTATCATTCTTTCATCTTTCTCATCTTTCATTTGAGCTGGCAGATTCGATATTTTTTGGCATCATTTGGATCTTTTCATCACCTTATCTTTTGTCATATCAACAACTTCTCTTCGGTGCATTTCTTGTTTGGGTGGTGACTCCATTTCATTTATTTTTCCTAGACAAGAAGCCTCCCTCATATCTGCTTGTTGGTTGCTTTTTTGGATCCTAGAATTAGATTCATTGTTCAAGTGGCAACTCCACTTATTTCATCTCTTTATTTTCTTGAGCAGAGATCTCTTTCTATCATCCATTTGGTCCCTTGTTATTCATCATGGATTATTCGTTTAAACCATGTCAGATTGATGCTCACACGGTTAATCCACCAGTCATTGAAGATCAAGTTATAACTCATGGCACCTATGAGATTGATCCATCATCCTTGACAGGGCAGATGCAGAATGAAGAAAGACATGTCACGCATATTTTACATACTTCATCTGAAAGCTTTGAAGCAGAAAGTTCCACGTCATCAGTGATACAGCCTGCCACAAAGAAAAAACGCAAAAGAAAGAAAATGAGAAGAAGATTTGATGCATTAGACGACCGCGAGCAGCTTGATTTTCAGATAGGGAAAAGTCATACTGTATGCAGAATTGGACATGGCACATCCGACAAACAGCCGACAAATTTGCCTGAAAGCAGGCAAATGTTCAGTCTACACTATATTGAACACATCTGATGCCATGGGGCATCCTCTGTATTTCTAACCTTACTCCTTGTTTTTCAGCATTTTCATTTCTGTTTTAGGATTAGATTTACTTTTTCATGTTGTTAGACTAGTTAATCAATGAAGAGCTTATATCTTTCATGTGCTTAATGTTATATGATGATTTTTGGATGGACGCTACTTATTCTTGGTTGTGTGTTACGTGGGTGCAGATTCTGGATTCTCACATTCCTACAGTGCAGCAATGTGTCCCCAACTAGAGCCAGATGTTGACCACTACGTGTCAACTACCCGTAGCAATACAACCCCTTTTCTTCGCAAAAGGGATAACGCTTAATCGACGTGTCCGTGCCATTCGACTGTCATCATCAGCCCAATCATATTGTTTTGTAAACCCAGTCTGCATGTGTAAATTGTAAATAATCTTAGCAGATCTGAGTCATGTATGTAAATTGCCTAGGAAAACCTAATTTTCTAGTGATAGTCTACGTTCCGGAAGGTTTTTTGTCTCACCGATCCATGATTGGCAGAGTTATCCTTCAGCCTAACCCCAAAGTCGGAATGAATTTTGTCATTAGAATCTTAGGGGAATCCTAGTGTGCTTCGAGTCTATGTAAAAGTAATTTGGAAATAATTCTAACTATTTGGTTAGATTATTACAAATTGCTTGATCTGCTAGATTATAGTTGTGTCGCAGAACTGGGTGATCTATGAGGGTCTATGTCAAATGGGTTTTCCCCTTGAGATGTAAAATTGTAAAAGTCATGATGTAAAGTGTCTTGAGAGTTAGAAAATGTTTTAATCCCCTCATAAGTCCTAAGTCCTAGATCCTACGTGATTTTTCCAAAGGCTAAGTTTGAGGATCCAAAAATAAAAATTAAAGAAATTAAAGAAATTAAAAAAAGTAAAATAATAACAATAATAGAAATATTAAAAAACTAAGAAATAGATAAAAATAATAATAAAATAATTAAAAAAAAATTAAAAATTAAAAAAATAATTAAAAAATAAAAAATAAAATAAAATAAAATTTAAAAATAAATTAAAAAATAAATAAAAAATTGAAAAATAAAATAAAATAATAAAATAATAATAAGTCAAAGTTTTGAGTAAATAAATGCAAGATTTTAAATTTTTAATATATTAAAATGCATTTAAAAATTCGACGGATGAGATTAAAAGGGATTTTGATCCTCATCGACGGTCGAGATCATTTTGACATGGATCACTCGAACTAGCTGTTGGGAATTTTTCCTTTAAATAGGGTGTTAGGGGTCATTTGAGATCAGATTGGATCTGAGAGTTTGGTGCTAAAGAAAGCTCTTTTGTAGTCATTTTTGTGCAATAAAGAAAGACTTTGGGGTTAAAAATCTTGCTGGTGTTACTCTTATCAAAATTCTGTAAGATGTTTTATTTTTCTGCATAATTTTATTTTCAGCCATTTATAATAGCTTGATGAAGATTGATTCAGGCACAGGTATCTTGTCTGATCTCTGGGGTTTGAATGATAGTTTAGATTCTGAAATATAATGGCAGGTATCTCCATTTGATTTGGATTTCACTATTGTTTTTTCCCTCTATGTTAATGGTTGATTTTAAGCTGTGCAGGAAATCTTAGTTTTGAGTTTACCGGGCGTTAGGGGAAGTTCTCGGTTGAACCAACCAACTCTCGAATTCTGTTTTCTGAAAGAGCCCAGCCAGTGCTTGATCCCGGGCTTATCATTTGAAATTTTTTATGAATGCATGAAGGGTTTTCTGAAGCATCTCACATTAAATTTAAAATTCTGAAAATATTTCTGTGGCATATTGACGAATCTGGCTATTTAAGAGCCTCTGAGCTGTAATTATTGTAATTATTTAGTTGGTTTTTATTAGGGTTTTAGGTTTTTTCCTTGCACATTCTACTTCTGGGTTTTCTGTTTTTGTCATTGCAGGTTGCAAGTACAGATCTTGAAAATTTTCGAGGTTTTCATTAAACAAATCTGAATGCAGGGCAAATTTAAAATTTACTGGAGAATTTGCAGGGTTTTTCTGAAGAAATTCGAGGTTTTCCAAGCCATTTGTCTGCTGGGGTTTCACTGATAAATCCGAAGTATAAGTGAGAAATTCGTTTTCTGGAATTTGGGATATTTTTATGAGGGTTTCAAAATTGTTTTATCATTCTGGCATGCTTCAAAATTTTTCTTTGTTGCTGTGGTCACCCTCAATCGTTGCCCAGCACTCCCTTCCTCACGCTGTTAGTCTCAGCGTATTTCTCAGCACCTCTATTTCTTGCAAAGAATCCCCACATCCCTCAAATCTCCTCAGCTCCTTGCGTCCAAATCTGCAAGCAGAAACTTCAGCTCTCTTCCACGCATTTGGCTTTCTCCCTACTGCGTCCCCTCACCCTTACTCTCTCATCATTTTCTCCACGCAGCCTCACGTCCCTCTCACTCTGCGTTTCCTCCGTTATAACCTTGTTGCAGCTCCAATCATCCTTACGCAGCCAGATCCACATCACTCCACGCAGCCATCATTGTCTTTCGAGCCACCTGTGTGTTTCATTTTCTCTCCACATTACCTGTACGCAAATCTTTTCTGTTGTCCAGTCTTCAGCATGCAGTCTTCCAGCCAACGCTCCAGCTCCCTCGGCCTCCCTCGTTGCGGTCTACCCTCCATGCTGCCATCGACTTTCTCTCTTCATCCGCGTACCTGCAAACAGCAAACTCGTTTTCTGATTTTAGCTTGGTGGTTTTTTGGTTTACGCTTTTTATTTTTATTTTCAATATGATTTAAGTTAGGGTTAGTTTAATTGACGTTCATTTCATTTAGTTAGGTCTTAATTTTAGAATTAAATTTTTGTTACGTTTTGGTTTTAATTTCATTTCACTTCAGTTTTATTTTAATTTTGAACTTAGGACTTCATAAAAATAAAATTTTAGATGATTTAGATTAGACTTTGATTTTGTTAAGTTAGATCTTAGTTTTTAGAATTACATTTTTTATTTTTATTTTTTAATATATTTTAATTTTCATCTAGTTTAGAATTAATTTTATTTCATTTAAAAATATAAAAAAATAAGAAAATATATAAAAGGTCCCTTTAGTTTAGTTTAGAATAGTTTTTAAGTTTCATTTATTTTAGTTTTGTTTTATTTTTAGGAAATAAAAAAAATAAAATAAAAATATTTAAAAATATAAAAATAAAAAAAAAAATGGTTGAAAAACTTAACTAAAAAATTGAAAATTCATTTTTTGGAGTTTCTTGTGGTATTTATGTTCCATTTCTCTATAGCTAAATGCACTTAAATGTTTATTTACAAGTTGGCTATATGAAAGTGGTAGCTTGTCAGCACTTAAATTTTATGATCATTTAAAGCATTTAATTTTTCTTGAAGTTTAATTGTTGGATCATCGTTAAGGCGTTGTACATTTGTTGAATATCTTACATCGCTTGGGTTATTTGATAATAAATGATTTTTAATTATGGAATTATAAAGTTCATATTTTTGCAGTTTTTTGATAAACAATTATTTAATCATTAACTCCATAAGGCACTGGTACATTAATTTCTAAACCATTCAAGTGCTAAATTGCCTTGCTGTGTCTCCCAACCCAATTGGTCCACAATTGGTCTTCATTCATCCCATAGGGTCTACCCCCCTTAGCCTCAGGAGACGGCTTAAACAGAGAGATCGGGGATCACGGTGACAACCCCTGGTCTGGGTGTTGTCGTGACAATCTGTGCGACAACAGGCCTCATTGGGCGAGCCCAAAACTTATGGAAACAAGAGAAAGGATTGCCATGTCACCTCAAAAACCTTTCTTGTGCTATTTAGTGGAAATAAACCACAAGGGAGGCTTCCACAAACCACTTGAAGGATGTTCAGAATCATGTGGAAAAAGTCGAAGTTGGGATTAATTCAGCAAGGGTCCAAAAGTTGAAAAACTTGTTAAAGTCGGGAGTTTTTTGAAAAAGTTAGCAAAAAATCAGAAAAATTAAAAAAACACAAAATTATTCATTTATTTTTTTATTTTTTTAACATCTAGAGTATTCACAACATCAAATAAATGCATTTCCACATAAACATGTAAAGAAAGCTAATATATAATATGTATATGAAGTCTAGTGCTACATCACATATCAAAATAGTGAATCAACTCCTGAATCTTGAGTCATATCTGAGTCTCAACTCTCAAGAGTCAAAATATCAACAAAAAATATAATAAATGTATATCATGAGTCATTTAAAAGTCATAAAGTAATCAGTCACTGAGATCCTCTTCCCCTTTTATGGGAATAGGGAATGGATTTGCCTTTTCCTCTAGAGGAAGAAGGCCCTGCCCCTGGGGATACAAATGGACTCAATTGTCCTCTAGAAATCGATGGAAGATGTGGCCTATGTCCTATGCTGCTGCTACCCATCCTAGATGGTGTCACCTCCTCCTCATCATCCTCAAACAGCTTTGCCTCTTGATCCTGATGTTTCTCCTCCTCCTCTACATTTGGCTCTCCCTCCCCTGCAACTACTACATCCTCTAGATCCACACTTAACCAATCTGGGATCGAGTCCATGATCGGCCTCTCAGTCTCGACCCTCCATGCAATGGTGGTATCAATATTGTCCAATGAGATGGCTTCCACATCAGTGGATGTTTAAAGTTGTCTCACCCACAATCGAAGATTGTAGTAGACGTAGACCATGTCATTGAGGCATTGGGACTCCAATCTGTATTAGGGTCATAGATTGTAACAGAAAATTTAAATATTAAAAATAATCAAAGAATTCAAAAAATTTAATTTGAAATTTTTTTACCTGTTGCGTTTTTTGCTGTGTATTTTATCAAATACACTCCAGTTGTGCTCATACCCAAAGGAACTGCATGTTTGGCTGAGCACTCGAATGGAAAGCTTTTGGAGATGGGGTACTCTGGCACCATAGCTTGTTCACCAAGCATCTACAAGCCAAAAGGAAAATGAGAAACATAAAAAAAAACATTGAAATTCTAAACTTGAAAGTTTGAAACAAACTAAAGCTTACCTGGCATTTTGGTCGTCCTATTCTTAATAGCCATGGTAAAACCAAATGTGCCACCTCCCATCCTATAGACCTCCATTTCTTTAGAAATATCTTCACGTTCTTGCTCAAATGACACCATCCTCTCGACATAAGTAAAGAATCCATCCATCACTTCGGCATCAAATCTGAAACCACAGGCGTAAGAAAATGCGGGGTTGAGGTAGATACCCGCAGCATGAATGGGGCGACGGAGGGTATTGTTCCATTGCTCATCAACCACTCTCCATATGACCTGTTGTTTCTCTAACCCTTTGTCTCCCTTATCTTCATAATAAGCACGAATGGCTTCTTTGGCCCTATCCATGGCCTCATACAAGTAGCCCATTGCGGGCTTGTCTCCATCAACCAATCGAAGAACCCTTACCAAAGGTTTTGAAATGGTATACACCTCCTCTACTCCTGCCCAAAAGCTCTGATCATATGAAACTAGTATGCATATGCCCTCTCCCTCTGGTTTGTGGCTAATAGATAAAGCACGCCAATCCGCTGAAAGAAACATGCTCTTCACATCCCACATAGAATTCAACAGAGACTGAAGAGATATGAAAGTAGTGGCAAATCGTGTAATGGCAGGACGCACCAACTCTTTGTTTTTGGTGTATTTTCTCATCAAGCTAAGCACAGATGCATGATTATATATAAATTTTGTTATGCTCCTGGATGATTCAACAATATCCCTCACAATAGGAATCTTACCTATATCCTCCAAAATCAAGTCAATGCAATGAGCAGCACAAGGTGTCCAAAACAAGTTAGGATACCTCTCCATAAGCAACTCACCAACTACAACATAATTTGCAGCGTTGTCCATTATGACTTGGACAACATTGCTTGTGCCTACTTCCTGAATGAAGAGGTCCAACAACTCACATAATGTATGTGCATCTTTAATGTGTGCAGATGCATCAATAGATTTCATAAACATTGTCCCCTTGGGACAACTAACCAAGAAGTTAAGAAGGGTCCTACCCTTCTGGTCAGTCCAATCATCTGACATGACTGTGCATCCAGTTTGTTTCCATGATGCCCTAAACTCCTCCAATCTAGAAGTGCAATCAGTCTTTTCATCTTGAAGAAGAGGCCCTCTCAATTCTGCAAAGGTGGGGGCTTTGTACCCCAGGCCAACGACAACAACAACATCAAACATAGGCTGGTAGAATGGGTTTGTCTTGGTAGTGTTGAAAGGAACATCACTCCATAGAAGACACTTACTAACCAACCTGTCAGCTTCTGCCTTTTCCTTTTTTTTAAGTGCTGATTTGATGCCAGGTTGTGCACCAGCTGTGGTTCTAGGAACAAAAAAAGATGAGATAGATGAGGGGTTGGGACATATGGGTGAGGAAGGTGATGCTGAAGAAGCACTGCCACTCTCAATTCCCCCCACTCTTGAGGCCCCTACAAGTTGGAATTTTAGTGTTGCCCTGGTGTCTTTTCCCTCCTCTTTATCCATCAATGATTGAATGACCTGTCGGATGATTTCTGGAGTTGTATTCGGGCAAAGGTCAACTTTTTGCCTCGGAATTTGCCCCAAATGGAATTTTAAACTGTTGATACCTCTTGACATATGCTTGCCACACAACTTGCAAGTCAAATACATTCTATTGATCTCCCCAGATTCGTGTATAGTATTAGGTTCACCATATTCCCACATAGCGTCCAAAAGCCTTGGCATTTTGTTTTAAACTTTGAAATTGAATTTAAACTTGGGCACAAAAAAAATTGAAACAAATTAAAAATTTCCCATCACATAAAAAGCAAACACAAATGCAATAGTTGATTTTAGTTTTTAAATGCCTCTTCTCAGTCACTTGAAAACACTCCAATTCAGTAAACAAGGGTTTGAATTTTTGTCATTTTATTCTTGAAAGTTGAAGTTTTGCTTCAATCTAGATTCTAAACAATCTTTCCCTTTCAAAATTCTAGGCAAAAATAAGACATAAACAAACTAATAGAATTTTAGAGAAGTATAGAAAGATTTAAGAAATCACTTGTGTAAAAAAAACTAAGAGAGAAATTAAAATACATACTTGGCAGCAACAATTCGGCACTTTGAATCTCCCATGATGAGCAATGGACAAATCTCCAAATCCCCACCACAAAACTCACAAATATTCTCCTCTAGGGCAATGGAAAACCCCTATGAATCTCCACAACACCGAATGGGAGATTAAACAACAGAAAATTATATCATTTTCGCCTTTTCGGCCTCTTTATCCACGGCCTGGGAGGGAGGCCAACTTTTTGGGTTGACTCCCGATTAAATCGTGATTTTTTTCTTTCTGAAAAAGTTGCCAAAAAATCGGGGGATTAAATCGTTTAGTTGAAAAAATCGCATTTTGAGGATTAAATCACGATTTTTTGCAGACTTTTTCCACACTGGTTGAGATACCATGGCTTAAGGTATGGAATAAAGGTCTATTATTTTGGATAGGTCACTGACGTGGCCTAAGATGACCTAGATTTTCAATACTAGGGTTCAAGTACTTTGCCTAGACCAAGAGTGTGGATGCTATAAGTTAGTGTTTGGATATGCAGTGAAAGAGTATTCAATGTCATATAAAAACCTAAGAAAAGATATTTAAAATGATATTCAACAACAAAGGATTAAATATCTTCCAATAGAAGGTAGGATTAGGCTAGGAAATGTATTTCTAGGGTTGTTAGATATGCATAAACAATAAAAGAAGGTGATGCCAACCGTAATTAGGAGGGTATGACCATGCACTATGCCAAATTTTGCCATCAAACAACTTATATATGCAAATCCTAATTTATGAGCTACTTTCATTCACACAAAATTCACTGTAATGCTTGAATCAACACTAAAAACCCTAGCGACTGTTTTAGACGTCAAGGAGAGAAAAAAATAAGGTGGTTTTAGAAAATTTTATGTATGATCAACACACTAACAATTAGTGCCTTATCCTACTAGGGTTTAATGGAGTCTTTAGGGTAAAATTTTGGGGGAAAGACCTTGATGGAGTAATGGGGAATGCTTAGGGCATCCACTTTTAAAATCCTAACTATTATTCTTGTGAGGGGAACAATTAAGTAAAGGGTCTACACATTAAGAGTTTCCCTATAGGCTTTAGAGAGAACAATTTTACATGCAATAATTAAGCAAGATTTCAACAATAATTAGACATTTAGTCATGTCATAATATTAACCTTCATTTAAACATTCAATATGCAAAATATCAATGATAAGGCAATAAACTTACAAAATTCTCCACAAAAGGCACTTTTTCAATTCCAAAATATTGTCTCCGTGCAAAAATCATGTCAACAAGGTCACACAAATAGAGATCACATCTTGCCCATAATAGCGAAAAAGACTAGCTGATACTCTCTTAAAGAGGAAAAGAATCGAATGTGTGATGATGACAAAAAGAACTGAGGGTAGTCTCTATTTATATGAGACTCATTCCACTCATTTCTACAATAATACAAGTAAAGAAGCCCTAATTATAAGTTTACTTTGATTGTTCTACAAAGGAGAGGCTGCATGCCAATATTATAGCTCAAAAACATAATATAAAATACCAAAAATGCCCACACGTGTGGGAGAAAAACCTCCTCAAGAATGACATCATCCTCCAAATGAGCTATAAACACCACAAATAAGTGTCATGTGAGCAAATGAGAGCTCCATACTCTAAGATGTAGGTCTTAGATCATGCGCATACCTCCAACGTGCCTCCATACCAAGATATCATATCCATGGGGTGCCCAACGTCACCCTCCAAAGGGAAAGAGGGGTGACATGGCACTTGTGAAAAATCCTTGAACTATAGCAACTGGATATTATTCTCCTAACTTTAACAATTTATTTGTCTTTTGCAATTATTATAACTGTACGAAGCGAATAATTCACACTACAATTCTTCACAAGTAAAATACACCGTGGAAATATAAATGGGAATTGAGAAATAGATGCACACATACAATAAAAATGACACCGTTGTTTTTGGACAAGTGTCCCTGGAAAAACCCCGAAGGGAAAACTGGTGCAACATATGAGGGTTTTATTATTATGCAACAATTTGAGAGAATAATTACAACTGGTTGCCCAACTGGAAAACCTTCAACAATATACTGGAAAAATATGTTGGAGACACTCTGTCTCCCTCTGCAATCACACTGGCCTCTCTCTAGCCACTCACACCTCCTCCAGGCTATTCGCACCTCTGCCCAGAATGTGCACTGGTGGCTCTGGATGAACTTGCATAGCCCCTGGAACCCTTCTAGGTGAGTCGTACTACCTCCTCTTCCTTTGGAAATGACTCGCTCTACATTTGGGATATTGATCCAACCTCTGACAACTAAAACAAACCAATTCCGACAACTCGCACTAGGGTTTCTGACTAACTCCCACTGCACAAATCGACCTGCTCTGAAGACAATTCAACCTCCTCTTTTCCTGCTTCCTGGCGACTGGAAAACCGAGGAAAATCACCTCTAGATCTATTAAAATTGGCAACTAGGGCCAAACTCCATGTGGGTCATCTTATTTATGGCAGCTGATATTTTTTTCTTGGATTCCTCTCTTCGAGATGTGTAGGATTGGTCTAAAGCTCATTCGATTCCAACATGTATTTATGGAGATATGAATTTATTTATATTATTTGACAGTTTGTCAAGGTCGGCCAACAAGCAAATTACCCCCAGCTCAACCTCAACGTTGCATTTAAATAGAGGAGACCACAATTCATTTGTCACACACATCTCTCATGATCTCTCTCTCCAATTGTTTTGGGTTTGTCTTCTCTCAAGGAAGACGTTGTGGAAAGAGTCATCAAAGAAGGAGGCCCTAGCCGCAGTTGAAGGGAGGCCCTAGTAGCGGTCTTGAGAAGAGTTTTGACTGCAGTTAAAGGATCCCTTATCAACAACAACAAAATGAGGCTTAGCCGCAACAAAGAGAGGCCTTTATCCGCAATCAAGAAGAAGCCTATAGCCACAGTCAAGGAAGGTCTAAAGCTATAGTCAAAGGCAGCCCTAGCTGCAGTCAAAGGGAAGGCTCCTATATGCTATCTAGAGGAAGGCTTTAATCCGCTGTCAAGAGGAGATCTAACCCACAGTTAATGCAACTTTCAGCATGGAAGAGAGGAGAGTTACCATTGTTTGGCCATAGGAAAAGAAGAAGACTAGCGAGGAAGAAAAGGATTGTTTGAGGAGCCTTTTTGTGACTGCGTGGAGGTTGTCTCATCTTGTAGGAGGGCCGAGTTAGAAAAGGGAAGCCGCAAGTCTGTTGTGACCGAGTTAAGGCAAGGTTCAACACTGTTTTGGACAGCAGATTGCACAGGAAGGATTGCAAGGAGACCGAGCCCTAAACAGTGGGTTGTTGGGTGAGTATAGGGGCTGGTGTTAGCCCTATACTCCTGCGTAGGACAGCTACAAAGAGGAGAGACCAAGCCGCAGTGTTAGGAGGTTGTTTGGGTGTATGTTTCAGGGCTGGTGCAGGCTGCAACATACCATGATGCCCTAACCAGTGACCAGTTTTGCCACCAGTCCTTGGAGCATGTAAAGGGTGTCAAACTTGCAGCTTTGATATAACCAGTGATGCAGCAAAGGAAGGAGGATCTTGTGGAAGGAAAGCCGCAATACTCTAGGTGATTGGTGAAGCAGTTTTAGGGCGAACATCTGCTGTATAGAAATCTGCAGTCCTTGGTGTCAGAATTGCAACCTCATTGTGTCATCTTCATGGTGAAGATCTCTGATGTCTGATCTCCTATTTGGCAAGTCAGTATTGACTTTAAATCATTGTACTCTATCTCTATCTCTTTGCTGAACTATTGAAGAATATAAGAAGAATTGATCAAGGGTTTCCCCACATTGGGGTTTGTCCTTGGCTGGTGCCACATCTTGTGTCCTCTTGTCTTGGCTTGTCTTCTACTGTTTATGTTTATGTTCTATCTGCATTTCATGCTGATGCGATTGCTAATCTGGAAATTGATATTGGGCTAATAATAAATTGAAGTAAATTTCTCTTAAGCATAGAACATACCAAAAATTAATATGGTATCAAAGGTGAGGTGAAGACAAATCCAAAGCAAGATTGAAAGAGAAATCGCCGAAGACAGTTGGAAAGAACAAAAGGCTCAATGGGTTCCTCATCCCACTTCCCGGCTGAAGACAAGCTCCGTGAAATGTCTAACTAGCACAGATGGAAGATGTCTCTTGATCCGACATTGGAAGAACAAAAAGCGCTGGATTATGTGAAGGGTAAAATCCCTGAGCCTCCATCAAATGCACCGGTTGCTACAAAGAACAAGTACACCAAAGATGAAGTCAAAGCGAAGAAGATTATCAGAGATTCCATTGACAAGCGTCTAGTGGCCTACATCTCTGATTTGAACACCTCCAAGGAGATCTACAACATATTGGTAAGCATGTTCAAGGTTAGTGATGCAAATCAAATTTTATTTCTCAAAAATAAGTTGAAGGATATTAAGAAGGGCAAGGACGAGGATATTCAATCCTACTTCTTAAGGATCACTAAGATCAAGAATGATCTTCTATCAATTGGAGAAGTCATTCCTGACAGGGAACTTACTATCACTACCCTTGGAGGGCTCCCACCCGAGTGGTATATATTTAGAACCACTATTCTCAATAATGATCGAATTCTGGGATTTGAAGAATTGATGTCAAGATGCATTCAGGAAGAAACAAGAATGGTGGAGCAAGAAATGCCTTCTAATAGAGGCAACCCCACTACTTTCTCCGTTCATGCCAAAAGGAGAAATAATGCAGGGTCTAAAGGTCACTTCAATGGAAAGCCCGGATCTAAGGGTGGAAGGAAGGGCAAGTGCTTTGTTTGCAATAAGTTTGGCCACTATGTGAGGGAGTGTCCAAATAGAAAGGACACATCATATGATGATGATCACAATCATTCCAGGGGCAACTTCAACAACAATGATCCAAGGAATGACAGGTACAATGGCAAAGGAAAAAGGAATGTAGGGCATCAAGGAAATGGTCGACCCTCCAAGAAAGCAAGGAACTCCAGGTATGAAGAATCAAATGTTGTTAACAATAAGCAAAGGAGTATTATGTTATATCAGCCCTCTCCACCACCTCTCCTCCAGACACGTTGAGAAGTTGGCTTATGATAGTGGTGCTTCAAGGCACTTCACCGGATTCAAGGAAGCTCTCTCTAATCTGATAGAGAAACAAACTTGGAGATTATTCGTGGAGACAATGCCACCTATCCCATAAAGGGTGTACGGAATGTTACCCTTCAATTGAATCAGGGTAACACGATTCATTTACAAGAAGTTCTATATGTACCTAATCTCAAGAAGAACCTAGTGTCCATTTCGGCAATGGAAGACAAAGGTTACAAGGTGGCATTCATCGATGGAAAGGTACGTGTTTGGAAAAGGAATTTTAAAGATGCTTTTACTCTTGGGTTCAGGGTTGGCACTTTGTATCAAGTTGTAGGAAGTCCATTGGGGGCCATGTCTTGCGACACATCTCTACAATCTGAACTATGGCACTAGAGGTTTGCCCATCTTCATTGTAAGGCCCTACCCGATGTGAGACAAATGGTGACAGGGATGTCTGAGTTCAAAGAAGAGCATGAAGGTATATGTCCGGGATGTATCGAGGGAAAGCTTACAAGGGGACCATTCCCCTCAAGTAATAGCAAGACCACAAATGTGGAACAACCCGAGGGGTTTGAGGTTCATGACCAGGAATCTCATATATGCAGGTTGAAGAAAGCTCTCTATGGTTTGAAGCAAGCACCTCGGGCTTGGTATGAGAGGATTGATAGTTATCTGATGACGCTGAGATTCACTAGGAGTGAAGTCGATCCAAACCTTTACTTTAAGGTTGAGGATGATAAACCTCTCATACTGGTACTTTATGTGGACAACCTCTTTCTAACAGATGCAGACCCTCTCATTCACAAACGTAAGAGGGAGTTGGATTCCGAATTTGAGATGAAGGACCTAGTAATAATGCACTACTTCCTAGGGTTGGAGGTTTGGCAAAATCCAGGAGAAATTTTCCTATCTCAAGGAAAATATGTTGTGAAGATATCGAAAAGTTTTGGGATGGTGGACTGCAAGCCTGTGACTAACCCGATGGAGCTTAACTTTAAGAAGTTATGCGGTAGTGATGTTGAACCTGAATTGGGAAATGCCTTTGAGTATCGTCAACTCATAGGAGCATGATGTTCTTGGTGAACTCCCGTCCGGATATATGTTTTGCAGTTAACACGTTCAGCCAATATATGGTTGAGCCTCATCACTCACATTGGATTGGTGCCAAGAATATCCTGAAATATCTTCAGGGCACAATCACTCATGGAATGAGATACATTGCCGGAGATTTCTGATGCTAATTGGGTAGGCAGTATGGTGGATCGCAAAAGCACTTCTGAGTGTTGTTTCTCTTTGGGTTATGCTTCGATATCTTGGATGAGCAGGAAGCAGAAGTCGGTTGCTTTGAGCACCGCTGATACCAAATACATAGCTGCGAATATGGCCTTGTATGAAGCTATCTGGTTGGGGAAGTTCTTCAGTGAGCTGTTTGGACACGTGTTGGATACCATCGTGATCCTTTGTGGCAACCAGAGTAGGATCTGATTATCAGAGAATCCCGTATTTCATGATCGCTCCCAACTCATAGACATCAGGTACCACTTTATCTGGGATACGGTACAACGAGGAGCAATAAGGCTCCATTACATTGGGACTGACGAGCTGGTTGCCGATATTCTGACGAAGTCCCCGGGAAAGGTCAAATTCTTGACTTTTCGAGAATGACTAGGAGTCGTGGAGAGACACTCTTCTGAGGGTCCTATATGATATGGATATTGAGCTCTAGGAGCTCTAGGGGGCATGGGGTACTTCTTGAACATTGTTTTACAACTCGGCCGAGTTGAAACCGAAACGGCCGTTTCGAACCGAGTCAAACCCCAAAACACTGACCCGGCCAGCAACCCGGCTCGGCTGACCGAGTCATAGCTGACTCGGTCAACCCCGGCCGGGTCCGTATTGACTCGGCCGAGTCATTAAAAGCACGGCTGGGCAACGTATTTTATGAATTAAATTCACTTTTTTGCTATTTTTTGGTAAAGTTAAGTAGGGTTTGTGGATTCCAAAGGGTAATGGTAGATTGTTAAATGCTTTTGGGGTCCATTTCCCCCTCCCAAACTCTATTTAAGACAGCCAAATGCTCTCATTTCACTCACAGCAGTCTTATGCATTTGAGTGAGAGTCTTCTTTGAGAGTTAGTGAGCAGTTCTTGAGCTTGTTTTGGAGCAACAGTGAGGAGTCTTGGAGGAGCATTGTAGCTGGAGTGAGGAGCTTCTTGGGCAGCCATTTGGAGCAGCATTGAGG